>CAJPEX010000052.1:195074-233926 GCA_905338405.1 Notodromas monacha | reverse complement strand
TGCATTCATTTTCTTCAGTGGATACAGAAAAAAATGAGCAGCTCAGAAAAGCTCCGGACTAATGGCGGAGTGCTTCTACCAGGATAGTTTATGCGGAATATTTCGTTCAATCAAGTACATTTGAACCCTTGAATCAAATTGCCAGTTGCATGAAGGGTATAAATCCTGCACCCAAGTCTACCAGAGGGAAATGAAGCAGCTCAAGGTAATCGAAGCCCGGAAAATCACATTTCCCGCTTTTTCACTCCCTTACTTCGGTTTTTAAAATAGGCCAAGATCGAACTTTTTCCAGCTTAAAAAAACCCATGAACCGAGGAAACATGGTCGAGGTATAGTGGCTGAAAAGAGAGTATTATAACAGTTACTCATATTCTCAGCAGGTGAAGAAGGAAGAGCTCAAAAGAACTCCGGACTGGTGGTCGAGTGTCTCTGATGCCCGAATAAATCAAGTTGAACATTTCTTTCAATCACGAAAATTTGAAAATTTCAATCAAATTTGCCCAACGTGGGTTTGAAAACATACAAAAACCAGGAAAATCGGTTCTATTCTGTTTTTTCCTTGTCCTTCGTCGGTTCAATAAATTGGCCAACATTGAATTTACTGTACTGCATTCCGGCTAAATGAACCCAGGACGCATGACTGACGTGCCAATGCAATTACTGTAGTGCATCATAATAGACTCATATTTTCATCAGGTGAACTCAAAAGCAACGAACACCGCAGACGAAATCCGGGCTGATGGCCGAGTGTCTCGGCCGATAAAGTGTGGTATCGGTTTGATACATTTATAAAAAACAAAAGCTTCCAGGTGGAAAACTTTAACGGACTGTGGAAATGTGCATGACAATGGTTACTCAAACGCCACCACGATATATTTTTCCGGTGAACCTCAAAGCATATGAAGCATTTTATAACATCACTTAGTTTCGTTGTACCGGCTAGAACATATGTTACAACTGGAAAACACAATAAATGTGCGAAAGAATGATCACTACAAACATTTTTCGTGATAGGTGTTCTGCTGAAACCCAAGGCAATAAACGTATCCTTTTCATCGCATTATTTTTCCGTTAACTCGCTTTGTTGTCGTGCTTCCGAGGAATTTAGCGAAAACATCTGGACGATTCCGAGACGGTTGGTCTTGAACCATGGATAAGTATTTTTTCTACTTTAAAAAAATAAAATCTCGATTTCCTAATGTTTCCAGCAGGAAGCCAGTTATAATCCATCTGGTCCATTTCGGTGATTACGCGAATGACAGGAATCTTGGAGTTCATAACCTTCATCATAAAAATGATGTACTGTGCAGTGCTTGGAAATTAGGGGTTATCCACGGAATGCGAGTGGACCTCAACAATAAAAAAATTGCACTTAATCCTGCACCCAATTTGTATGAAAAAAAATTTGAATATTTTCGACGAGAAATTCTTCATGCTTCATATTCCATCAACTTTTCTTCGGATAAAACGAACTGAAAAATAGTCGGACGGAAATATTTCTGACCATTCAATTGTTTTTCTCATTTCAGCTTCCGGAATTTTTGAAGCTCACATTTCAGCAAGTATGTGTACCTTTCAAAAGGGGGAAAAACTTGCTTGCTCATACTTCAGAACACTTGAATCAATACATTGCAATAGGCTATATTCAGCCTTTTTTGATAAACGTCCAGCCTTCCGGAGAGTTTTTTACCAGAAACACAACTACTAAGTCGTTTATGTTTCGTTTGTATTTAGGGGTTAGGCAGCGTTTTGTGAAGAGAGCTTAAAGAGAGGACGTTTTTCGAGCCAGAAGCACAGCAGGGCTATTTCGCGGACAAACACGGCATAAAAGAGAATAATAATATTGTACTCTCGATGAATGCGTCATTTCCCTTCTGTACCATTTTCTATCTCGCTCAAGATCTACCATGTTAATTTACAAGTTGACCCTCTTCAGATTTATCACCGTGTCCTTCACATTATTCAGACGGCTTCTGTGGCAGTAAAATCTTTCTAGTACAGTATAGCCTTTCCCATACTGAAATTTTGTTTATCTGATACGGTAACTCCGAAAAAAATCGTTCTGATGGTGAAGAGCCCGGAGCATTCAGAACTAGAATATGTATCATTGAATGCCTCCACTGAAAAATAACGAAATTTTCGAGCAGTTATGAAGATTAAGGGGGCATTTCGGAACCTCAGCAGTTAATTTCTTCGTCTAGGGCAGCAGGAAATTATTTTCTATTTCATAGGTTGAAGAATACTTTCGGTCCAAGATGCTCGGGAAGCATGAAATGAACACTTTCATTTTAGGGACATTTACGAAAGGAAAGACTCGTTCCACGAGATACTGGAAGAGAAAATCGTGCATGCATTCGAAATGTGAAATGTGTTTTCTTATTCATTTGTGGGCAAACCGCTCCATCGGTTTGGGTTCTAGGACCAGAATGAGTTCAATGAGCAGAAATGGCTCCAACTAAACGGCGAACAGAACAGAAAACGCGAAGTCTAAATGTGCTTCCACTTTTCGCCACCATCAACTCACGGTCTAGTTTTCCCGACGCTTGTCGACTCTAGAAAAACACGACCGATAATGTTTGCTTCACAACTACAAAGCTTGGTGCTGTTGAAATATGTGACCGAAGAGAATAATAGACATGGTGCGTCTACTGACTGGTTGGTTACTAAATTAGTTGGTTAACCTGATAACACGTACGAAAGGTATACGCTGGTGTCGGACGCTAGTATTTGTGAGGACTCCACATAAACTTTTCGCAACATTAACCATTTGAGTTGTCTGTGACTGAATCTGAGCCACGTCCAGATGATATAATGCTCATAAATATCCAATGGGATCTCGAAGACAGGCCTAGCATATTGTGGGAATGTTCAGGAATTGGAATAAACACAGAAACCGTACCTGTCTTTCGTAATACCTCCGTGGCTTCTGAAATTACTGTAGTTGGAACGATTCAAAATTAATTAATTTGTGTCTTTGACCCACATTTTCCACATAAATTCCCAACCATTTCGTTCTTCCGGACTCTCCATTGCAATTCACTATTTCGTGACACTTATTCCTTTCCAAAACCTGCAAGAAATCTGATGGGTCACAGCCGGAGTCGGAAAAATATTAGGAGATTTTTCTTCAGAACATTACAGTTTTAATTTGAAAGGAATAAAAGAACTCTCAAGGGTATCATTTGAAAATATAATTTCGGAAGTCATAAGAGAGCAATGCTGGGGTTTTCATCACAACGTTTCAACTTTTGCTATTCACCTTATAGCTGAGGTATCATTTATCTTTGGAGAAACATACTGTATGGGATTTTGGGCGTCGATTTGGGAGGGGGAAAAACTATACTGTATTGCTCTAAAAAAAATTTGCGTTTTCTGTACCACGCAGATGACTGACCAACCAATGATTTAATCAACCAATTGGACTATTGTGCATGCTTTCCATATGCGACCACAGCCTGCGATCATAAACACTCCTGAGGTGTATTTGAAAAGCGTTGTACAGTATAACCATTTGAGTTGTCTGTGACTGAATCTGAGCCACGTCCAGATGATATAATGCTCATAAATATCCAATGGGATCTCAAAGACAGGCCTAGCATATTGTGGGAATGTTCAGGAATTGGAATAAACACAGAAACCGTACCTGTCTTTCGTAATACCTCCATGGCTTCTGAAATTAGTTGGAATGATTCAAAATTAATTAATTTGACGGACTGAAATCAGAACTACTCTCAGAAATGCTGAAATAGACAATGTGAAAAACATAATTTCCTGGAATTCCAATCGGTCTTTGACCCACATTTTCCACATAAATTCCCACCCATTTCGTTCTTCCGAGCTCTCCATTGCAATTCATTATTTCGTGACATTTATTCCTTTCCGAAACCTGCAAGAAATCTGATGGGTCACAGCCGGAGTCGGAAAAATATTAGGAGATTTTTCTTCAGCACATTGCAGTTTTAATTTGAAAGGAATAAAAGAACTCTCAAGGGTATCATTTGAAAATATAATTTCGGAAGTCATAAGAGAGCAATGCTGGGGTTTTCATCACAACGTTTCAACTTTTGCTATTCACCTTATAGCTGAGGTATCATTTATCTTTGGAGAAACATACTGTATGGGATTTTGGGCGTCGATTTGGGAGGGGGAAAACTATACTGTATTGCTCTAAAAAAAAATTGCGTTTCTAGAGTCGGTCATGGACTACTGTATACTATGCGCGGAATATAAGGCTTGAGTTTTGGTATTCTCTAAGTTTACTCTGCTGCTGAGGTTATGTTAATTCATCCCCAATTTTATTTCGCGTTTTCGAGTTCAAGTAGGACAACCAGACGGGATTCGCTGTCCCGGGAAGGAATTGTTTGATGAGCCTTTCCGTCCACACTGGGTAATTCGACAGCGCGGAAGGGTATCAGATGTCGTAACTCGTGTACCCCGAAAAAAGGATGCGTCGTCATCGAGATGCCGCATTTGTGAACCGAGTCGACATGCGACTTCCAGTACCATCTGCGAGATTCATTTGCAAAGAAACCGAAGAGAGCTCTTCCACTCTGCGAACGTAGAGCATGATTGTGCCTTGTTTTCCATGAAGCTATACAGACAGAATGGAAAGACGCGCAGGCAGAAAAAGAAGGTTGAATGCCCTTTTCTGCACTACACAGAATAAATGAAGATTGGCACGGGGATTGAACATGAGGCGAACGCGTTGGCGGCACATATCTGAAAGCTTACAGCATCCGGAGAAAGAAACCAGACAAAATGAAAAAACAAACAAAACGAGGAGCTGTCCTTCCGGAACTTGATTTCCATGCTTTTCAAATCCGGAGTGCGTTTCGGGGATCAGGACCCGTGAAAGCGAACTGCTCGCTCGATCGACTTAAATTGGATTACTGCGCGAGTGGGGAAAATCTAATCAAGTATATAGGGTGCTCGGGAATTTCGCGACCGTCTGTATTCAGTTGGCGTTTGCGGGAGCAACCTGTTGGAGGGGAAAGGCATCCCCAGGGAGTTTCGCGTTATCAGTCCGACATTCCCGCGGAGCCAACTTGGCAAACAACAAATTTCAGTTTCAGCCCGTCGGTCTCGACGATGCGGCTAATATGTGGTGAAATCAACAAGTGTGGTCGGCCCAGGGGAGGAAAACGATCCGTTCCCTATTTTTGTTTTTCACGCCCTTCCTCGCCCGCGATCATGAAGATTTAAAAGCCTTAAGGCAGAGTTTTCGATCTGCTCAACATAACATCACTTTTAACGGAGTTCCGTCAGCGAACGCTCAGATTGCTGTCGCAATTACATGATATAATCCCCCATAAAATTGATCCCGCAAATGGAGAGAAATTTGACTTTATGAATTAACAGTTCGGCGTATATTTCACATAATAAGAACTTTCAAACGGCGATTGATGAACGAACTTTCGTTCATCAATGTAATTTAAACAAAAACAAGTCAACTCGTTTTCTTCCCTGAAGGTCTTGGAACTTTCCCTTTTGCTGCAATCATGCCTTACAAGAAAATTAGTGATTCTTCTCATGTTCCAAAATTCTAAATATTTTGCAATCTGTGAAGTTTCTCTCAGAAATCTTAGCCCAAAATTAGAGCGCGGCCCATAATCTGATTGAAAGAATATAGGACACTTACTGTTAATTTTCTGTATCCGGATATAAGGCTATGAAAAACTGCGTAGAACAGTAACGTTTTCGAAGCTTTGTTTCTTTCTTGGTGAACTTCTGATTTTCCGGAAAATTAGCACTGGCGAAGGAATTCACCGAATTAAGTGACAAATATTGGACTCTTCGTTTTAAATCAACGCACGTTCGGAACAAGGAACGGTTGATGAACTTCTAAGGAAAGAATCGAAAGGATTTAAGTTTGTTGAAACCAGAGAAGGTTGCAGATTCCGAATAATCTCCAACAGGTCTTCAGGTGCATCTCATGGAAAGCGACCGTCAATTGCGTGAACACGGTACATCCCGCCTACCTTCAGCAGCGCTAGATTTTCAGTCCCTCTGAAAAGCGTGAGATCCAGTTGAAAAGAATTCCGTTTTCAATTTGAAGATTGAATTATGACGGCAAAGCGATAAGTCGATCTCCGGTCCGGGTCTTTCGAAAGGCCTGCTACCCACTGGAATCCTTCGCCGGTGAATCGAAAAGCAGCATCGCTCGAGAACCCTCCGTGCAACTCAATATTGACCAGTCAGTGTTTCCGTGTAGTGCGGACGCGAATCGCACAAAACCTGATCGATTCGCCACCCTTCTATTTTTTTTATCCCGACGATGCTTCGCACTTGACAAGTTCGGCAAAGTGGGTGGAAATGGAACGGATGAACAAACAGAACGCTACTGAAGCGAGGCCGTAACGACGGCCATTCATCAACAGTGACAGCCGAGGAGCCCATCTAGTACTCCCATACGTAATTAACATTCCACGCGTTTCTTCCGTGCGACAGGGTTCACACGGGCGAATGCATACTCTGGTCCATAAAAGAATGGCAAAGGTTTCACCTGTGCAGTCTGCAGATGCTCTCAGGGATTGCACCCGGGATTCCGCTGCTCCACAGGTGCTAGAAGAAATGCTACTTCAAAGCCGTCCGTAATTCTGCCCACGGACCCCCATCTTTATGCAGTCACTCGGGGGAAACTCGGGTCATATTCAAACAAGAGCCTCGCTTCGTAAATCCCTCCTTAGTGACTTCCCGAGACAAACTTCTCCCAAATGAAGCACTCAACTCGATGCAATCCGAGTGCATTTTCCTTTGACGACGCAACGAAGCCCTTAATTCCATTCTGCTACTCAAGAGAAAATGAATTCGACCAAAAGTTTGAGGGAATAATCTGGTACGAGATATATCAACTCGCCCAAATGCAATCTGGTTGTTGTAAAGTATTTTGACTTGAAAGCAGTAATCTCCTTTCCGTGCATTACCGACAGCCGAAATTCGCAAAATTAGTTCATCATGCAAATGAGAAACTCACTTCCAGAGCGAGTACAGTACTTATTTTTGTATTCAGAACGACGCTTTGTTTTCCTCGGTGTTCTTTCCGATCAGTTCTGATGAAACTTGTAGGGTGTCTTTCTGAAAACTCGGGAATCGGGATCCAGTAAATAAAGTAGGAAGTTGAGAAAACTTATTGCAGATACTGTATCACATTTAAAATGCCCCTTCGCGAGGCTCAACGTAATCAGCTATTTCACCGGAAATGCTTTTGCACTTCGAAAAATGATCAGAGAGAGGAAATAAATTGCATTTTATCCTCACAATGACGCACAGAATGTAAGCATATTCTTCATCATTGTTGCATTTTACGTGTGTAATTAAGACTAAGTGCCTTTCAATGCCATCGTATCAGCGCGAGAAAAATACGCAAGGAACAAGAAAAACAGGAAAAGTGCTCCAAGCATATTGAATTTACATGTGCATTGTTGCCATCTAACGGCGCTGCATGTTTTTATTTCCTACTGCGTTGTCCAAGGCGGGTGAAATGATGGAGTACACCAATCCGTGCAGCACAACTTCGCTACTCCCACACGTGTGGTGCTCACAAGCTGGTATTTTTCGTTGTTATTCCCGTCCCTACATCAGTTTTGGTTTACGACGAGAAAAAAATGGCCTCAACCGCTGTCTGTTTCTAGCCCTGAAAGATCGATCGACAGTCGGAGAAGGATTATTCTGTCACGGCGGGCACCTTTAAAGCACGAAGATTAAGAACCAGGGGATCCCCGCTTATATTTCTCAGGCGACTGCGAGAGTCGAACTCATTTTCCGGTCATATGCTCATCCCCGCTCGAGTCGACGGGGCTTGAGCATTTCGGAATGCCACGGATGTTTTTCCGTCGCGATCCGAGGTTTACGTCGGTGCGATCCGTCGACACGTCGCTGATGACGTTTTCCGATCCCGTCGCCGCTAGCATCACTCACGGGAAATTTCCCCGAGCAGGTAATGGACCGTGTCTCGGGCCACGCGGAGAACGGCGAGCAACAGAGAGCAGGTGTTCGCGTAAGTGGACCATCTTACAACTTCGGGGTTTGCTGTGTGCGTCTGTCCTCCGAGACACCCAACTCACGACCACGTTGTATTTCTTTTAACGTTTGCATGGTACAACTTCTTCCCGCTTCCGACGAATATATATATATTTTATTTTCTTTTCTCCACGGCCCTGTGTGGTGCTAGATTTGATCCCCTTCGCGCGAATTCTCCGTAACCTTCGCTACCTTTCCAGAAAACTTTTCCTCTACACTCCACAGTGAATGAGTTCATCGTGTTTCCAGGTTTCGGACGGATATAAAAAACGCAGGGACCCACGGTTGTACGGGTTTTTTTTTTGTAACCACGCGGTATATTGTATTTTTACCAACTCTTCGCAAAATATTACCAGCTAAGGAAAGTAACGATAAATCCTATTAAAATAATTCTAAAAAACTTCGAAGCACGTACAACACTTCATTCCAAAATTTCAAAGCACGAAAAAACCTTTATTTTTTCAGCGGTGTATTTTTGAATTACTCGAGATGAATTTGGGAAAAAGGCCAACAACTATAACCACTCCGAGCGAAAATACAAAATAAAGGCCCGAAGGAGGCGGGAAACGGGCTGTCGGAAGGCTAAAAAAGCGACACTATCCTCAGAACGATTTTTCTTTCGAATGGCTTTAGCACAAGGGCTGGATTGTGGATTATCAAGATGCTGCTGTAATCAAAGCCAGATATTTTGCAAGTTCAGCAGTACACGCCGAGCAGGTGAGTTCCTGCTGAATTCGCGGAAGTTGCCCAGAGATTTGCGGAACGCAATTCTTAGCAAACATTGAGCATGTTAGTACAGTAAACCCAAACCTCATTTGTACCCTGGTCGGAAGTTTTGGCTATCCTTTATGCTTGACCGGTGCTAGTTCAAAAAGTTTTGGAAGCTAGGAGATGAAATTATTTCCGATGTCAGGACTATATTTTCGCTCCGGGGTTCACGATGTTCAACTGCTCTAACCGCTGGCATGGAATGGGATCATCGAGCAAAGAAATAGTTATATGTAATATCTTCGTATTGATTAAAACTACTTCCTTTCAGATAACTAAGATCCGTCCACTGGAATGGATTCAGATGTTGCATCGCTCGGAAGAAGAAATGCTCCAAGGGTTAACCATTAGAGCATGCGTAGTGAGTTTCCAATGGTTGCCACTGATTCGAGGAGAAGTTTATTGCAGAAATGCTGAGTACAGTACTTTCAGATAAATCCTTTAGAGAGGAATATAAGCTATGATTGACCACTGCTGATAGTGCTGAATGACACCAAGAGCAGCACGTGCAGAGGAGAATAAAAAGACGCAGTGCTGATACTGGCATCAAGCTAGCTAACGGAAAGCGACTTGGAATCAGTACTAGCCTCTCCTAACGCAAATATAATAAAGGCCCGAATGAAGCGGGGAAACAGGCCGTCGGAATGCGCATTGGGTACCCAGGAACCTGCCGACAGGGGAAGCTTAATCAACAGCCAGAAATACGAGCTTGTTGCGCAATCCTCGCGACAATCTGGATAGCGTTGCGAGCGTGATGGCTAAGGTTCATCGATTCATTCGTTCTCGTGCTCTTGGGAACTGAATCCCGCGTCTGGTGCCTGGCTCTCGAGGAACGAGGGAAAAACACGATTATTCAATCAGGGTAACGAGCGTTATTGTGCATGGGCACGTATGCTGCGGCCATCCCGCGAAATCGCCGACGGGGAAAATAACCTAACCTTCGCAAAAACATCCTATTGGATTCCTCCTGCCACGCCACGCAATTCCTGAAGCCTCTCCAGCATTTTTTGTTTGCTCTGTTTTTTTTCTCCTTTTCAGTAAGGTTCCTCTGGGGCTCCGGGCTTTTCAACCTTTTCTTGGGTGGCACCACTTTCGAGACGTGGCAATGTTTTTGCACAACCTCTCGGCTAACAAGTTCCACCAATGGCTTTAAGTGAGCTTAAGGTCATATCGTATCTGATCGTGCGTGAGATGTCATCGATTACAAGAAGTACTGCACCTTTACTTGTTTACTTTTAGTACCTCAAAAGAAATAAAAAAATTAAACGACAGCGGAGGCAATTCAATTACAGATAATTTCTCCAGAAACAGATAAGTCCTCCGATTCTATTCATACTGTACTTTGTTGTCGAGCTTGATCTCGTTACATACACCCCATTTGTTTAAATTAGGAGATTAAATTTTTATTCATTGAACTGGACAACCTTTTCCAAAAAATGGAAATAAATTTAAAGGTGATCCTCCACGCCCTTTTCGAATCTAATGCAGCACGTTACGTTAGCAATCCTTTTAAAAATTAACTGGGCTAAATATCTGAGAAGTTCACAAAATTCAGCTGCAAGCAGTAGGTTACTTAAGTATTTTACAAGTCTCGAACAATTCAATTCGTCAATTTCTGTATGCTTCTTTTTTCGCCTTTATAAATCACACTTTCTCTCAATTTTCAGCTACTATTTCCATTTTTGAAAGCGAGCACAATTCATTCAAAAAAGCCGTCTTCCGCAGGAACATCTTGGGCATCAATTGCAAAGGGTCCGCGTACCACCGCTAGCTTGATTCTTCGAGCTTAGAATTGCATCATCCCAATACCCATTCTGGATTTCGTTTTTTTTCAATGCTGAAGCATATCAACGAGCTTTTCTCGGGACTTTTGCAATAAAAAATGGTTTCACAGACATTTGGCTACAGGCCCTCGAGTTAAAAGTAGATTTTTGCACGCTTGTCTGGCAAGCCTTCCCGGACAGTCATTTTTGATCTCCATTTCTCGGGGAGTCGACTGCTGAAAAGCGAGATGAATGTTCGGGAGGCGCATCCGCAGTCGAGGAGAGTTTTGACGGCGATTTTTCCCTACAATGCTCGGAATCCTCGGGTGCATCAGCGCCAAAGTACATCTTCATTCTCGTAGTCAAATGATCCAGTGGCGTGCCGCAGAGACGGAAAAGGGCCGAGCCCGGAGCGACAGGGCTACAAAGGAAAAATGGAATACCGGCATCTGCAGGTTGTCATTCCCAGTCGCCGCACGTTCC
Source organism: Notodromas monacha (assembly GCA_905338405.1). NCBI lineage: Eukaryota > Metazoa > Arthropoda > Ostracoda > Podocopida > Cyprididae > Notodromas > Notodromas monacha. Next base: position 222,893 of record CAJPEX010000052.1, on the reverse strand, counting down.
GACCCGCGTTCGGGAATATAAACGGGATCTGATGGGTGGCGGGACAAGCGTGACGAGCAAGATGTTCATGTAATGCTGCTGTCGCATATTCACGCGTCACAGGGAATGTCGTGCCAGTTCCGCGGCGGTTTTCAGCGAGTGGATCAGCGTCGTGAAGCTGCATCGGGACGCCTCAGCGACGGCGGGTATTTTTACTCTTGCGGACCTAAATGGTTATTTATACCCGAGCAGGGCGAGACTTGAGACGAGCCATTTGGACCAACCCCGCACATGTCACTCACTGTTGCGCGGAAAAAGAAACTGACGGAAGGCCAATAGCACATTTGCCAAGGACCCGAGTGCGAAATCCCGAAAATTTTGCGGCTTGCTTGGCCCGCCACCGACGTCATACGTCCGTGAACGAGACGCATTTTCTAAAACCCTCCGAGGTTTTTATCGCAGCCGACTGCGACAACATTGAGAACGCGGGACGTTTACCCTTTGAGACAAGGCGTATACCATTGCCTTCATTTCCCGGGACATATCTTTCCATAAAGTCTCGAAATTTTTACAAGGTCAAGTAAACGCTTATTAGATTTCGCGTAACTCTTACGAAGGAAAAAATATATATACACAGCGCGAGGTTCCATGCTTCCTTAATCAAGTACACTTCATGTAGACTTGTAGAGGATAACCTTCGGTTCGGAGAGGATCTCCTGCTCCGAGCGAATAACAAGAAAAGAAAAAAAAATACGAGAGCCAGGATAAAATCAGATTACTTGATTGCTCTTACGTTTGATCACTGATCTCTCAACTAAGCTTAGTTTGGTCAACATTTATATTGACGCATCCTGCTGTGCGAGTAATCCTCGAATGGCAGTTCTTCCTTAAAATCTTCAATGTGCCATATTTTCAAAGTTCGCCTCAACAACGCGAATCGTGAGTAGAATCATTATAGGGTCTCTTCGCAGCACTCGATAAACATCTTTCTATCTTCAAGAATTAGGCAAGGTTTCCATCACCATAATTGTTATCAATAATTATCATGAATTTTGAATGATTATCAAAAGTCGAGATCTGTATGCCAGAAATTTTCATTAGAATTGCCTCAAAAATCAATAAACACGAAAGCCCTTCAAGCTCAACGAGTAATTAACTTCTGCAAGGTTATCAGTAAAATCGTTCCCTAAAACTACCGAATTATACAGATTTTTTAAAATTATTTAGCTGTTCGTAAAAAAAATCGAAGACTGGAATTGATGATTTGAACACCAGGAAAATGAAAATCTGTGCTTCAATTAACACTATCGAAAACTGGAATCGATGAGGTATCATCAGAAAGTTCAAAACCTTAGCTGATGATTGATGGATGAAAAGTTGCGGATAGAAAAGATAAAATTTGACATTGCTTTCAATCATTTGCACTTCGATCCACAACTCTGAGATGCTATTGCATATTTTCTGAGTCATTTGTTCCAGTAAATTAAAACCGACCATAACCCTACAATATACCAGAGAGCATGAAGAATTGTCTGCTTTCTGGTCACTAAAAACCCGCACGAAAAAAAATACTGAGCCTTTGAGCGAGATTTTTAAATTCCGATAAATTACACTTGAACAAGTAATTTTGATTGGTCCATTGGTTGGAGTTTTTGAATTCCAAGTTTATATTCCACGCAAATTGAGAGGGAAGAATCTTCTCCAGTTAAGTTACTCGTAGTTCTAATCACACGTGATACGATCACCACCTACAGTAATTAGATTTGTTATTCGCTCAAAACGATTGAACGGCATGGGCTTGACAGAAATTAACACCACGGAATTAATTTCAGATTCCCTAAACTAGATGTGGCCAAATGAATAAAATGGGGAATGATTCAATGTTATATTTACGGCTCCAATCAACCCGCTACGCTTTTCCACACCGATTTTCACACAGCTATCATAAAACAACTTGCGCAGACTAGATTTGATTCCTTCTATCGATCATTCAGGAGTGAATGTCAAAACTGCTTTACTGTTATTGAAACGACCATTGTTCCAAAGGGCGCGGCCAAAGACGATAGCCGAGGTAAGAGACAAAAAGAAACTCGAGCGGGTCATTCAGTCCATCATTCTTCAGGGACTTCAAAGACCGAAACCCGACCAGAGTACAGTACAGTGCATTATATCTTTAAAGCAGAAATCGCGAAAGAGAAAAACACCGCCGACAGCCATCGCGTCTATCGGAACAAGCACGAAAGCTCTTCGAGGGCGATTTCCCGTCAGCGAGACGAGCCAAGCACGTCGCGCATGACCTGACGAGTGGGTCGTGATGAGGCGGTGCAGGGTCATCTCAGCGACAAACCCCCTCTCCACGCCGCCCAACTCAGCGCCAGCCATACGCAACGTCGTCCAACTGACCGTCGCGTCATAATCGGCGAAAGCGTCACGCCCACACTTGCCCCACTCGAAACATTTTAGAAAAGTTTTCAAAATTTAGAATGATTTTTAAAATTTTCATCCTCCTCCAATTGTGACTGTCCTTTCGTCTATATAACATTGTTCCCCAACCCGTAGTCTGCGGAAAAGTACCGGTCCGCAGAAGTTTTTTTGCCGGGGTGGGAAATTTCTCCAGGCTAATGACTTTTTCAAATGTAGCAAAAAAGGACGTTACAGTACCTTTATCTTAAATTTTTGCAAGATAATGGCAGTTAAAATGATCTCATGAGCAACATACAGCGTAGTATCTTGTCTTTTCCCTTTTAACACTTCAGACAAATTGTTACCTGATTTAATGAATTATTTCAATTATTGAGTCTGAAGCACCTTTCTTCAAGTCCACCTATCTATTTTTTGAAGACATTCCACTGCAGCTGCTTCAGTGGATCTTGGCTTAATTGGGGGGGGGGGAAGCAGAAACTTTTTCAAATACCTGCCATTTATTCAAGCTGTCTTTCAAGCAAAACTTTTCTGAGCAAGCAAATATTTTATGACAATTTGCAGGCTTCAAGAAAATTTCATGAAACTTTGCCAGTCTGCAGAAAAATGGTTTGAAAATTTGCTGGTCCACATAAGTTTTATGGAAATTTCCCAGTCTGTGGGACCAAAAAGGTTGGGGAACACTGGTTCTGGTATATTTGTGCTGTTCAAGGATTGCTGTTCTGCAGCATGGGTCCACGCATAATGAAAGTAAGCATCTCTTCGAAATTTTTAAAGCCAAAATTTTGTCATGAGAAGCCTATTATCAATCAGTTATAATTAAAAAAATATCTAAGCTGCAGATATGGGCAAAATATCCATAGTAAAAATTAAGAAACTGGATCATTGCTAGTTATCAGAATGCAATAGCGGGGTTAAAATTAATTTGCTTAGAAATGAAGTAACTCTGACGATTTTAAGCTCTCCATTTTCTGAAATACGCAGATATTAAGAAAGGAAAAAGCAAAACTTACGTCTCTCTTCAACATGGATTTAAAAAGTTGAAACATTTTTAAACTCCCAAAAATCTTGGGGAAAGTCACGGGGTTTTTCGAAAAACTTTTTTATGTAATAGTTTTGTTTGCGACTCAAATTTTACCACTAAAAATGTTTCCAATTCAAAGTTTTTCAGCAAGGCAGATCTTTCGTTTAGCGGGGATCCATTCTGTATTGCATGTAAACCTTTTTGAAGGAAAAAATCAGGAAATAAAACATTGAAATCCAAAAAGAAGCTTGAAAATGTTTCCACGAGATGAAAGAAAAAAACATTCGAGTAAGTTGGGAGAACAATTGCAGAGGAGTACAGTACAGTATTTCAAAATCAAGTTAGAATCCGATATCAGTAAATTGCAGGAAATCCCGTTTTGGTGAGCTGGGTGGTAAGCGCAGCTTGTCGAAGGGGGGGGGGGGGGGGGGGGGGGGGGGGGGGGGCGCGGGGGGGGGTGTGGGGTGGGGGGGGGGGGGGGGGGGGGGGTGGGGGGTGGGGGGGGGGGGGGGGGGGGGGGGGGGGGGGGTGTCTGGAGCGGCGCCGAGTTGGGTTCTGAGCGGAGTTTGGTGGCGCCGATTTGGGCGCCCACCTGATGAGTCAATGGGCCATATCCATCCACTCATAAGTCCCAAGAGATTCCGCGACGCGGCTTCAAGCCTATATAGTCACTCGACGTTTCTCAGCGGATCGGAATCCAATGAACCGGCGTCACGGAATTCCGTCGGCCTTTACCGCGAAGGGATTGTTCATGCTGTCGCGGGGCTGCGAACAAAGCAGTCGAGATTCCCGTCGCGGCTTCGACAACTATAAAATCAAGTACTGGCCTCCATGTCACTTTTCTTGAAGGTTCTCTTTGAGCTTTGACGATGGGGTGGAGTTGATCAAGCATTCCTCCGCGACTCGAATTCGAGGTTGTTCCCAAGCCTCGTTCACTTTGAGAACTAGTTTGTCAACTAGCGTTTGAGATGATGGCGTTGGGAAACACATTTTGCCTCTTGAGCAGACGGGTGAGTGAACGTCAAACTTCGACGTTGGCAGAACTCAGAGTGGCGAACACAAAACAAATGCGTATTTTGACATGTGGGTGTTTTAAATGTTTGAAAAGTTCTTTAAAAATGACAGCCTGCGATGATGACTTAGAACCCATAGCCTTCATTTTTAAAATATGGAAAATTGTATCAACCAAATATCGGTCGAAAAAACTGAAATGGCCTTGTCCAATTGTAATTCAATTAAAGCGTCGAATTGAAGTTTTTCTGGACTGAAATCCCAATTATGCATATTTTACGCTCACGCTACGCTAATGTAGCATCTAGAACTGCCTTATTTTTAAGAAAACACGGTATTACGAAGAGTGCAAACTTTAGAGAAACCCATGATGTTCCAGTATGCGCTCGAATAGTCACGACATTGAAACTTTGTTCTCATGATTTAATTTCCGAAAGTTGAAATCAAGACGTCATACTCAAGGACATTGATCCAGAAAATATCTGGTAAAGGATCTTATGTTCGGAATTTTAGAAAAACGAATAAAAAATTTCCGACTGTACTTTCGCTCACAATTTTCAAATTTAATCTCCAAATAAAAGTTGGATATTTTTGCTTCTAACCGGTCGACAGAATAATCGAAATCACTTTTCAAGCCTATATAGTCACTCGACGTTTCTCAGCGGATCGGAATCCAATGAACCGGCGTCACGGAATTCCGTCGGCCTTTACCGCGAAGGGATTGTTCATGCTGTCGCGGGGCTGCGAACAAAGCAGTCGAGATTCCCGTCGCGGCTTCGACAACTATAAAATCAAGTACTGGCCTCCATGTCACTTTTCTTGAAGGTTCTCTTTGAGCTTTGACGATGGGGTGGAGTTGATCAAGCATTCCTCCGCGACTCGAATTCGAGGTTGTTCCCAAGCCTCGTTCACTCTGAGAACTAGTTTGTCAACTAGCGTTTGAGATGATGGCGTTGGGAAACACATTTTGCCTCTTGAGCAGACGGGTGAGTGAACGTCAAACTTCGACGTTGGCAGAACTCAGAGTGGCGAACACAAAAACAAATGAATATTTTGACATGTGGGCGTTCTAAATGTTTGAAAAGTTCTTTAAAAATGACAGCCCGATGATGATTTAGAACCCATAGCCTAAAGTTATAGAATTCGTCGAAAAAACTGAAATTGCCTTGTCCGATTGAAATTCAATTCAAGCGTCGAATTGAAGTTGTTCTGGACTGAAATCCCAATTATGCATATTTTACGCTCACGCTACGCTAATGTAGAATTTAGAACTGCCTTATTTTTAAGAAAACACGGAGTGCAAACTTTAGAGAAACCCATGATGTTCCAGTATGCGCTCGAATAGTCACGACATTGAAACTTTGTCCTCATGATTTAATTTCCGAAAGTTGAAATCAAGACGTCATACTCAAGTACATTGATCCAGAAAATATCTGGTAAAGGATCTTATGCAGCCTTAAAATCTTTTTGCTTATTTTTTAAAGGCTGACATGAAAGCGAGTGTTAAAAGTTTAAATTAGAGGTTTATTTTCAACCTATAAAAACGAAGATTGGCCAGCTGTCTTATTAGCTTTAGTGACTGAAGTATATTTTTGAGATCGACATGGTTCTTATTTATTCATTTGTACGCAAATACTGAAATTCACCTGCTCTTTCGTGACAGAAACAATGAACCTTTGTAAGTGTCTTCCGTTTAATGATTGATGTGATGTTAATTTTACTAAAGCTACTTTGAAAGTTAAAAGCATCAATGGCATTCCGAGTCTATCTATCTCTTCTCTACAGAGTCTGAGAACAGAATTCCATTCTTAGTGACCCTGTATTTTTGGAAGAAATAAAACGCCTTGAAGACGCAAGTATATTTCAGCCATTTCTTTCACTCGAAAAGTCATAAATCTCGATCTTACCCTATATAAGTCTCCCAGGTCGTTGAAAACGATACTGAGTTTATCGCTACTTAAAAGTCTATTTACGAGTGTCTCATTTTTGGGATGACGTATACCCCATAAAATGAAATGCAGCGCAGTATCATGCTTCCGTGATGCGAGAAACTCGGCGGCGCAAAATGGGATACACTTCAGTACCTACACCCATTAATTTAGTTTCGTGAGAGCAGGAGACATGATGACCTCATTGGGGAAATGAGCCCGTGCACCGAGACAGTTAAGGTCGAAGGCGGAATTTCACAAACACCTTATGGCGCTACGATGAAGGTCGAGCAATCAGGACAACTAGGTCGACCCTCCAGCAGAGACCCTTGCTGGGTCAAGTGAGGGTTGAGGACAACTGAACGTCGGACACCTGTCCATCGAAACAAATAAGCGCTGAACACATCAGAACTGGGGGCGATAACTGCGCATCGGACACCTGAACATAAAGGGAAATTTATCGCCAGACACCTGACTGCCAAATGTGTTTCCTTGAAAAGCTGGTGACTGATTTTTTTCCCGCTTCATCTTTTTTACGGGGCTATTATTTTTTCAGTATCTTTAACGTCATTTTCTAGTGCTTGTCAAGTCACCGAGTTAAAAAGCTGTTTTATTCGATTAAACTAATTCATAAACAACAATTGTCAAGGATGAGAAATTGAAAGGAGTCTTACTTTTCCTATCATGCGTGCGAATAGAGGCCCCATACTGATTTAGAAATAAATTTAGAAGTAGATAAGGAAAATTATGCTGAAATAAGATAAATGTAGTGGTATAGAATAATTAACTTCTGTCAGATAACTAAAGGGTAACCGGGTTTAAAGTCCGGATATAGTTTATCTTCCTTTAAAATAACAGGCGGAAGTCGTCAAACAGAACATTAAACGTCTAGAAATTATCCATTCCATCTTGCTCATGGACCATGAGTCAGTTTAAATTAAGGCTTTTTTTTAATAAACTTCATTTCTATTCTATTGCTCGTGCACAAAAAGCTGTGCCAGTAGTTTTGAGCAGCGTTTCCGAAGGGAGAAGTGCGGTCTTTGCTCCGGTGAATATGGTAGTACTCAGTGAGGCAGGTTAGTTCGGGGGAAAAATACAGCGCTCAGTTGTCTGACGCTCAGTTGTCCCTGGATGCTCGCATGTCCGACACTCAGTTGCTCTGACAGCGTCTGCGGCAGCGAATGACAGGGGGTAAAAAAAAAAAAAAAGGATGACTCGGAAGGAGACATCAAACGCACGGACGATCCACGGAATGAATTCACCAAAAGGCCACTCACATTTGAGGACGCTTGATATGGGACTGAGGCGGGACGTTGACGAAATGGACGAGGATGGCGACAGTTCCGGTCCGGAAGGACTCAACGGAGAGTGCAGCGTGTGCGGTGCGTGTTTCTGGTCGCAGGCGAGCTCCATCGGAGGCGGTGATCCCGTTCCGAGACCGTCTTCCAGGGCACCGCTCAGGCAGCCCAAGTCAACCACCCCGTTCACCAGTTGTTTGTCGTGCTGCAGCATCTCCATTTCCTTCATCTGGGCCTGGCTGATGGCGTCGTTTTTATCCTAGGAACCAAAGGTGCGACAAAACGGAAAGTGAGCGCTAGCCGAGTCCGTGACGCGCAGGAACCGCGTCCGGCCTCGCACATTCCTATTCCGCCCCGAAAAAAGGGGGATGAGATATCGGAGGTCTATGCATCACGAGCCGGGGCATCGTTTCCGGAGCCGAAGAAGTGACAAAGAGAGGTCGTCGGGGTCCCGATCCTGAGTCAACGCTCAGACAAAATATTCCTTCGCCCCGTCATACCTCAAACCGCAGGGTTACGGAAATCCGACTCGAAAAAAAAAATATATATATATACATATATTGCGAGAATAGCTCCCATGGCTGCGGGATCCGCGCAATATCATCATCGAGAGCTCGGTTTCGTCTCCGCGGAATTGGCACGCAGACACTATCGGACCCATCTCGGTAGCTCGAGCCAATAAGGGAAATCTTAATCCGAATCATTTTTCATGCAAACGTGCTCCAGGGACGAAAGAAAACCAAGGAGGCATGCTCGCCAGGGCTGATGAAAGTTCCCTCATAGGCCGCGGGATAATTGATCGAGGTGAAGCTAGCTTGGCTCTCGCACCGCTGATACCAGAGCTCATCAGCTGCTCCACACGCCGAACTCTCATTCTTCGCTTGTGCTGACGGCCAGGAGCGAAGTGCGCGTATCGCAGTTTGCATCGTAACATCAATCAGTTTCTCCTATTGTTGCGCTTCCGATAAAAGCAACCTCAGCTCCCGTTAACAAGCTCCGTATTTTCATCCTCCCATCAAGTATGTGGGCCTTTGATTGCCGCACGTAGCCCAATTTACCAAAATAATAACCCGTTAATTAATTTTAAATTACCGCAGGTTACTTTAAATTGATTTCCTTAAAACTGTGGACCGGTGGAAACGAGAAAAATATTTCTTAGACCTGCTGGTGCTTTCACAGGAATGCAACTGCATACTCGTACACTGATATTTTTTAATTATTCGAACAGTCTTCTTCAACTTCTGGAAATTCAACAGCCAGTGACCCGCAGTTTCTCGTGCAATATTTTCACGCTTTACTTAATTTTTCCACTAAACATCTAACTATTCAGACTGAATTATTGCACAATTTCCCAACAGTGCATTCATGATTTAAAAATGCTGTCAAAATATCTGCAGACCGGCCCAGATTCACGAACCCCCCCCCCCCCCCCCCCCCCCATTAAAAACCGATGTAGCATAGATGATCATATAAATAAGAACTATTGTCTGGATTGCTACTTGTCTTCCATATTTCAATTTTCCACCCATTCAAATTTGAATACCGCATTTAATCGGGGAAAAACGGCCAACAGTACATCAGCCATCAGGGGGCCTTGATTTTTAATTCAACATTTTCCAGTCATCAGAAGCTTAGCGTCAATATTTTCGCAGGCAATTTGTTGCACGAAGAACACACAGGAAACGATTTGCACTTAGGATTCAGGCAAAAATGTCAATAGGAAATAGTCGATAGATCGTGGCTTTTTTTCTTTTTACTTTGAGGTAAGAAAGTCTTTGATGGGAATCGGTTTAAAAAAAATGCGGAGAACAGGAAATGACTCTGAAAATCTTTTGATATGTGCTGATACTCAAAAACTTCCGATCTTTGAACTGAGTGCAGTAGGAATAGAAATAAAAATTACTATGCACGAGGAAATCAACGGCCTCATGTAGAAAAAACACCAGCTCTCAGCAAATCTCACTCGTTGAATAACATATGCAATTGCCTGCTGAAGCGAAGATATCCAAAGCCTACAGATATCTCATCGTTTCTGATTAAATATAATGCACCAGCAACTCCCGAGAAGCTCAGACTGGGGCTTTTTCCTTTCCAAATGGCGTTACAGGCTTGAAGCTGTCTTCAAAGCGGCTCGAAAAGAAGCCAGACACCGACATAAAATATGCATTCACGAAGGAATAATTGGATCCCGTGTAGATCGCAACTCCGGATCACTCACCGGGGTTAGATACTTGCTGACTTCCGATAAGGCGAAAGCAATCCTCGCGTAAGCTTCCGCAGGCGTCGCAACAGCAACCACATCAACGTGAAGGTCCTCCTTCAAATGCTGGAACTTGGGATCATCCGAAGCCCGCAATTCTTCTTCCTGTGGAAATAAGCAGGAAAACAATTTACAAGGGATTTTTCCCTGGAAGCGCTTGTATGATCGAGTCACAGGCGAGGAAAAGTCGCCGTACTGTTAACTCTTGAACTCTCAAAGGACAAAGAGGAAAGATTATGGCTCTTTTTTGTCTTGATTCAATATCATTTCATGACGAGAATTAAAACTGAAAAAATGAGTTAGTGTACGAGGGATGGTCTTATACAGTATCTCTATACAAATAGGAACCAGAAAAGCTGGAATCAGGATTGCAATTTTTGTTGAATATTTTGGAGAATGAAAAGCACTTCTGTGGCATCATCGAAGCAGATCAATCGCGAAAGTCTTCTCTCAAGTAGAAGGCTTAGGAATACCTGAAAGAAGGACTTTGCTTTTGGAAGCCAGTCTAGCGGCGCATTGAGGAAAGCTATGTGTTCTCATCCAATTTTAGGAAAGTAACCAGGGATATTTTCTGAAATGGAGCTATTGGCGGTTCATGAAAATAGTGCTGGTGTTTCCTCCTTATTTTTCAAATTGAAGCTTATACCATCAGCCTACAGCAAACACTTGAATCACTGTATCACTAGCTCCCTGTGTTATCCCCCGCTGGTCGACAGTGAAATATGTCCGAATGTCGATAAACTTGAGACGGTTTCAACGCCCAACATTTAGGTTGGAATATGCTTTCGATCACGGAAACTGGACCATGCTAAAATTCCTTGGAAACTTGATTTGTGGATTAGTTCCGTGAGTGATTCTTTCACCAATATCTGGAAATTATATGATTTGGAGACATGTTTCTATCTCTGTTCCCTCTTCGCCAGCCGAATACGCGCGAGGTTTCAATCGAATTTATTTTTTCTGGTTTATTTATGGTGTGGTTGACCTCAAGACTGTTCTGAATGTTTTCAAAAATGTAGAAGAGAAAAGTAAGCAATGAATGCTTTTGAATGAAACTCTGAAACTGAATTGCACCCAGGCAGGAGGAGAGCATAGAAGCTGAAAAGAGTGAATCTCATCCCGAGATTATGGAGCCTTTGCTTGCTTTCGAGGGGATAAAGATTAAAAGGAATTCTAAATACACTTCTTTGAGAAAAAAGGGAGGACTGCCTTTGTGGATTACATTCTGATGGTGGATTACATTCTGATAAATATTTTCGTGGGATGAAATCGAAGGATTTTTTTATTACAAACTAGTAACAATTTAATCTCCTCACATGTTCTCCTCAACATGCTTTTACGAAATTACTGCAATGCACTCCCAACCCCTTTCTCGATCAGCATCTCATCTGGCGAATCAAGTCCTTGGTTCTATAATTTTCCATTTTTATTTTTTCGGATAGCAGAAATTTCAATGTCCATTTCCTGTTTTATTCCTTGAAAATGAAGACCTCGTGTCTTCTTCAATGTCAATTCTCCTTGCCTCACGTTAAATTTCCCCATTTCGTCTTTTTTCTTTTTCTTTTCGTTGCTTTATATAGGAATTTCTTGCATTGTTCGGTACTCGAAGTGAGGAGATGTAGAATTGTAGACCTTCCAGTGAAAGACCTTTTTACCATGTACTTTTATTTTTTGGAAATCAGACATACTCGTGGGAGAGAGTCTATCTCTTCTCCAAACATGCCTTGTATTTCCAGAGGAAGACATCAAGTCCAACTTTCCCATCTAGCGCTGGCATTATTTCGGAGAACCGAGGTATGGGTTCTGTAAGTCATTTCTTTTGGTATATAGACCCATGTTAATGAAAGTCTATGTTACAAGCATATCAGACTTCGTTATATTGAAAAGTTAGAATCAAAATTTTCATTTTTACAAACATTTTTAATTTAATGTGTAATTTCGAACTGCCACACCATATTACCGTTAATTCAGCGCTTTTACAACCACATCTAACCGGGAATTTCAGCACTGTACCAATGCTGTACAGAGGTGCTATCGTGTGTAATAAACAAATTTTAGTCTCAAAAAGCTGGCGAGCATTCCGCATTGATACAGGTTTATTTGTTGTTAGGGTTTGAATTGAGCTTGGAACGACAAAGCGCGAGCAATTTTGGGAGTTTATTAAGCACTTCAATGAGAGGAACCAAATGCATTGACGTCGTTGATAATTTTATTCATATTTAGGTAAATGTTTGATGAATTGATTCCATATCCGAATCTTTGAAGATCATATCTATGTAATCAAAGATTAGCTAGGAATGATTTAAAATCAGGGAATGTGAAAATCGAGTTGTTGACACATGTCGCGAGGATGCTCATTTCTTATGCGAATCGTTTTTTTATGGGTGCGGTTCATCGAAGCGCAAATAATTGCGATTCCACCATCCTCCCCGAGGGATCATTATTCGCGACATTGTATAATTCTGACTTACAGCGTGGAAGGATTACGCGTCTACTGTACTGCATATTTAGAATGAAATGTTCATCATTGGAGGCTATATCGAGAATAATCTCCCAGACAACGTGATTAAACAAAGACTATATTGCACAGCTACGATGTCCAATTCGAGCAAGGGGCGAGATTAGCTTTTTGCAGGAAACAACCACGCGGATAAATCTGCAGAGCGCGTGCAGCTGTAGACAAGAGTGTGGGTTATGAAAGCCGAGGCTCCTAAAAGAAGGAGAAAACGCTGGAAATGTCAGGCTCAGAACAATGTCTTCTTCGCAGGTGTGAAGTGGCCTCCGTAACGTCGGGTCCCTAGCTCCTCCCCGCCCGAACCTAAGAGAAGAGTGCAGATAGATCCGACCTTGGGGGACACTTTGGGGAGCACCGGCAGACGCCGCTACGACAATAATCGTTAAAAAAGGTCTTCTATGCTGTTTTTGTTTCCTTTTTTTCGTCGTCGTCAATCTTCGATACAAAGCATACAGATAAAAAATAATAATAATTCTCCCCGGGTTTTGCTCGAATTCGTTCGACCACGTTAGAAGTATGATACTGTATTTTGAATTGCAGTAAAGCTACCTTCGATAATCTGGCTAATAACTAGATGCCTCTTTTACCATCAGAAATATCTCAATCAATCTAATAATGAAATAAAACACATATTCCATGCGCGGATAAAAAATATTCTGGGATGATCTGACGGAATATTTTTGAGATCTCCACAAATATGAGATGCATAACCCCATAAAATTAACCCGAACAGCGAGTTGACCGGATGGAAATGAAGCTTCTCGAATAAAAATTATAAATTCAGATATAAATTCAAAGCCCAGTGAGTACCACTTGGACGATTCTATCAAAAATCTCAATATAAATTCTTAAAGCTTTTGAAATCGAAATATGCTTGCAAATATACTGCAATTCCTCAAAAAAATTACATTGGTTAAATTTTAATTAGGCTGTTCAAGTCGGGTCCCTTGCAACGCATACCTGGTACCCCCAGGGATAGTGCACCAGGTGCGTTCGCATGCCAACCCGTGGAAAGCCCTGTCATATAAATTGAAACAGAATAGCATTCTCTCGGGATGGAGCTACTTTTCTGCAACAGGAAACAAGTTTTCTGGAGATGAGGGCACTGTACTTCAGTACCACGCGACGTAACTTCCGCCGTGGAGGTACAGTAGTTGAAAGGCCTTTCAGTACATTTCCGGTCCATGACATCGCCTGAGGAGTCTCGAATTCACTTGCTGTCCGCATCTCCCCGTAAGATGTTTTCCTTTCGAAACAAGTCGGAGAACAGGGTTATTGGGATGCTTGATTTAGAATGTGCACTTGGCCACGTCTGCTCCATTTGGTGTCTCATCCATTTACCAGCTTCAACAGCACCCTGCTCTCGCCTCCTCTACGGCGTTCCGTCATCAAAATTGAAATAAATTTGCGGGTTGCGAGTAATAGGGAAAGCACTTGACACGTGCCCGGAATTTCGAGGGGTTCTCGGAAATATCCAGATGGAGCACGAGCCGCCAGAACTTCAGCCTCCAACTATGTCTCGTTGGGAATACCTGAGTCAGTTCAGCACTTGAACACAATCCTGCTCAACCTAGCGGGACGAGGACTCAAAAATGCGATAATTCATGCGTATAACTCCTTAAAATCCAAGATCAAGAAACAATAACACAAAAAGCACGACTCATTGTATGAACTTCGATTAATATATCATCTTTAATTATCTTGGTTCAAAATTCGGGCAAGAGAATTTATTTTGGATCCTTCTTCACGGATTTTTAGTTGCAGCACGGTTGATCTGGTTTACGTTATTCCGTCAACAAATGAAGACATTTGTAGTGCATATAGTCAATAGTGCATGAAACAACTCCCATTCAAAATCAGTGTGCATTCGAAATATACAGTATAATTACTATAATTCATAATAATTCTTCATTCTTCAATACTATTCTTCATGCCTTTTCATGCTATCGCAGAATCCGTGAAAGTGTGAAATGTTTTCAAGTCCGTGTTTGTTGAAACTATCGATGGATATGGCAGGAAGTAAAATCTATCCAGAACGTTATCCGAACAAATTGATGAATTTCGTATAAATTTTGGAATTCAGAATACTTTGAGATTTTTGAGATTTTTTAGTGCAAATATACAGTACAGTACTTGCAAATGACCCAATGAACGCTTATGATTTGCGCTTATCCACGGGTTATTTAATCCGCGGGTCGGGAATATTCTTTTTCCCCCCAGCTTTTTCGAAAAAAAAAAAAAACATTGCGTTTCATGTACCTAAGAAGGTAGGACATGTTCGAACGCAGGGCGTACAAAAGAGGAAGAAATGCATTGCGTCACAATTCCGCTCGGAAAAGGTTTCTTCCGAAACGCATCACTTCCGTTTCCCCTATCCCAAAAACTGCAGAAAGCCATTGTGTCATCAGGAACGATTACGACGGCAGAGAACCGTCTTGAATTTTTTTTACCCCCACATCCCACAATCAGCGGCTTCCATTGTTGCGACCATCGTGTGTCTGGAAGTTCCACGCTTCTCCGTGGTCGTTGGTCCTGACGCGAGGCTCTCGACCCGACTCTGTTGGCCGCACCTCGCCAGGAAAGGCAGGAAGTGAACGAAATCTACGGGGTTGCTTCCGAAACGATCAGTTGGGGACTATAGACTGAGGGCGTGCACAACCATGACAAGTCTTACATTCCAGACGAGCAGGCCTCGCGCCGCTGGCCGCGGACAAAAGGCGAGGAGCAAGGGTTCCACGCCTGAATTCGCACGTAATGGATTTCGGCGACTGCATCCAGAACCGAGAGTGACTCGAAACGGACTCAAAGCACGCTCATCCGAGAGGAAGGTATCAGGGTAAAATATGAAGAAATCAGTGCGCGACTAGGGATGCCGAAGTCGGGAAGGAAAAGGCTTTATTCCTACGAAGTTCTCTGCGACGGAGCTCGAGTCCACCTTCCGACAGCGGCAACTTTTAGATTTTCCGGCTACCGCAGTGAAAAGTTCAGACTGGCGGTGATCCATTCTACACGCTCACGATTTACTCGCAACCAGGTGAAACACTCTGATATTCAGTAGCACGTCACCTCAAAAAAGTTTTCAGACCTCAACGCCGCGCTGAAAAAATCCTCGCGTCTTGTCCAGAATCTCGGACCCAAAGACATCTTATTGGCAGCTTGTATTACCAATAAGAGTCCTCGTGATCCCTTATTTATAATACTGTACTGCTAAAATTTATGAGGATTAACATGTTATCTTAATCCGACATGAAATTGAAAAAAGAGAAAGCTCATAAAAAAATACAGTGGTCTAAAACTCTAAATAATTGATAAATGATTCCTCCAGGGTATTTATAATATAAACGCAGTAAATTATCGTTAAAACAAACTTCTAGGTACTGTACTTTGGAAAAATTGCTTTTAAAAAATGGGCATTGTCGAGACTCGTGGGTTTAAACATATTTTGGACTAAAATTGTATGAGAAATGAGTGAAAAATGCTATGTAGTGCTTCTGCAACAGATACTAGAAGATTTTTCATAACTCTGACGAAATTAAACATAGAAATTGTGAAAAACCTCTCATATTGAACTTACCTCGCTTAAAATTTCCCAATTATGCATTTATCGTCTTCTAAAATAATGGAACAAAAGTACTGTAGCTGCTAAAGAAGTACGTTCTTCCAATAAAGGTCACTTGTTCATTCATATATGTATGGACCTTGAAATAGAGGAATATTATTTCCAACATAATGCTTATGCGAGAGGAAGGAATCACGTATAACTGCTAAATTCTCAAATTAAGCCGAATAAATTCCAAGAAAAAAAAAACGTGAAGCATATTTTCTGTGAGTTTTATTCTTAAACAGTTTTAAATTTTCATTAATTTCAAAGCAAGAATTTTGTCGTCAATCACAAAATATTTTAGAGCCCAGCATGCATATACTGGATTCAGGATACATACAGCATTTGCTGTGTACACTGATAATATACCTAAAATCAAGTTCGTTAAAACGAGATTCTCATACTGCGCGCTTCCTAAATGCGTAATTGGATGTTTACAGTATTAACACAATTTTATTGCCTAACCAGCATTATTGATTTTTTAAAGCTGGGAATTAACTTGAAGGCGCCGTTGAAAAGCCGTGAGTTCCCGTTTTCCGTCACAACGTTTTCATCAGGTCTGAACGCTTAGAGGGGAATTCCATCCGAGTTTTTTCTTTCACGACGATATGGAAATATGCAGCGGCAATGCGAGACACGGTAAAATCCTTGGAAGAATCCGTTGCCTCCCCGTCAAAGCCGTTTGGATCAATACGTACACAGGTGCTTGCCTTCTGTCACGAGCCTTCCGGGTACCTGATGATGGGGACTATCTGTGCAAGTGTGCAGTCGGCGCCCGGGCATCAACTCCGAACTCAGTCACACCGTCCTCAAGTATATTTGTATGACGACAGCTGCGAGCTGCTTCGATTGATAAAAGGTTTTAATAAAATATTGGAGTTCGTCAGAATTCCAATTCCGTAGATTTCCACCGGCTCGGTCATTAAGACCCACGCAGTTCGAACTTCACATCGAGGACACTACACGTGTGCGAAGAGAATGAGGAAATGAATGCTTCAAGTGGCGACAGAATGCAGCCTTTTGTGCCCTAGTTCCAAGATGTGAGAAAAACCTGGACAGCTTCTCTCCGTAAATTCACTTCACTTCCTTCACAGGAATCAATCAGCACTGACAGAAGAAACTAAAAAAAAGTACAGTCATTTAAACCGAGGTACTGTAGTCTGGCACAGGAACAAGAAAGCTGGATTCCGTCGCAGCCTTCGCCATCTTTGTAGAATTTCCAAGAACTATCTCGAAATCACTTCAAACAACAGACAATAGTTGCCGGAATGATTTTTTCCAAGTCATCCACTTCCAGGCGTGACAAGCACGCGGCAACATTCTCTCCGAGGCTGTATTTTTAATACGGCCCTGTCATGAACTTAATGCGTCATCATACGAAGTACAATGAAATGAGATTCAAAATACAGTATTTCCCCCTCAACGTGGCAGCTTAAATCCTGCAGGATTTGGTTATGTTTAGAAAGTTTTCCAATTTTTCTTATCTACCCTGCACATTGATGTTCATTTTGTAAATTTCAGCCACCTCCCGTACTTCATCGGAAAAAGGACTGGGTTTATGGTATCCCGAGAGGATGACCTGTAATTAACGGAAAAGTGAGGAACGCAAAGCCATCCATTATTCAGCGGAAATGACATTAAGGGAATCCAACAAGGTGATAAAAAAGAAATCGCTATTGAGTGCTTGCGAGACAGAAAGAAATATGGACCTGGGTGCGGATGCGACGTCTGATATTCGTTATTCGTGGCATGAAGAACAACTGTTCCCGTAAATTGGATATGATGCGGGTATTTTCAATAAGACAAGGTAGCACTGCCTTGTACCGATGAATAAAACATTCCCGACAGGACCAAAATGCTGTCATCTCGTTGCTTCCGTCACTACTAATCAACTAATGCAATCAGCCGACACGGAGAGAGAACTGCTGGAGTAGCACTTTTCTCTCGCTTTGTGCTGCCGTGCGGAAAAGTGAGTCAAGCCAAGTCGGAGAGAGAATTAGCCAACATCTCTCTGTCGGGGATTTCGATCGCCGCTTTGCTCAGGTGCTGATTCGGTTATTTGCGTGCCAAGTAAAGCCCGCAAGGAGTGGGTTCCTCGAGACGGGAATTTTCCGGAATAACGTCCGAATGCTGTACCTGCACATCTGAGATGAGTCTGAAGCTTTTGCGAAATGACAGTTGGGGAACTAGGAGAAATGACGGACGGGCCTGGAGGCTCTTCCGGTACGAAAAAGGTGGGGGTATTGGGTGTCCTTTCTCGCCAGTTCTGTTCGGGGAATAGAACGTGCTTCATACTACAGGGTGATTCGAACAATACAGTCCAACCCTTACAGGACGCCATCATTTATTTAGGCAGTTTTTTTTGCGCTTTAAAATGGTTGAAAGTTTAAAGGAATCGGCTGTTCATTAAAAAAAGTGTCATGAAAATTTTGAATGAACAAAGTTTTGGAAAAATAGATAAGTCCAACTTCTATGCACAATTAATTTTGATCGCACGAAAACATATTTTAACGAAAGAATCAACATCAAGGTCAATTGTGTGAAAAATACAACAACGACGCTTTCAATTTTGTATTCTTCATTAAAAAAATGTTTAAAAATGGTTCTTCAGAGGAAATAATATATGGTTTATTTCCCAAATTTATGCGACCTGCATGTAGAAAATATATGCTTGTTAGTACAATTTGATTTTCTCTGACTAAGTATGATGTACAGCAGACGTCAAATATTGCGGGTACTGAGAGGAATGAATGGCAGATCTTTCCTGAATTTTCAAATGTCAAAGAAAATTCTTCAACAGTGGTCGAGTTCATGAGATATTTAATTTCCCAAGAAAGGGCAGCAATGGTTATCTCGATGAAGTGACCCACTCATTATCCTGAATAATCGGAGTTCTACTGAAGTTTCGAAGATTGAGGCTCAACCTTCCTATTCATGTCTGAGTATACTGCATGTCATGTGTCAACTAACACAGACATTTTCAACATTTTTGGCAATCGTACCATTTAGAGGACAGCGTAGTAGACCTCATTTGCCACCTCCTTTATGTGCCATCTTGCCAAATACCTCATTTGTAGAGCCTTCTTTGTCAGCATGCTTCAACAAACCCCACACCCTCGTTCTCAACTTGAGTTAGAAGCATTTCTACTAATTTCATATCTAACCGCCAATGCGTATTTTTTCAATAAATCATGTCTATTAACTCTCTCTCTCTCTCTCTATCTCTTGCAGTTGTTTACCTTGACTAATTTTTCTTGGAAAATTTTGCTCGTCACCTGTCGAGTGGCGAGTAATGTACATGATGTACCCCACCAATAATACGCGTTCCATCGACTGAAAAGAACACTGGAGTAACTTTTAGTTTTATTTTTCTTTTCTAGAGAGAGAGAGAGAGAGAGAGAGAGAGAGACAAAATGGATGCAAAGCGGGATTCTGAGAAGCACGTCGATATAAACACGAAGCGAATTATTCTCGCGTTTGGCCTTACAGCCGACGCCTTAACCCGCTTTGGCATGAATTTCGAAGACGGATCATCGCACGTGCCGCAAATGCCGGGAAACAACGGAACCACAATGCAGGAAGAAATCCTCGGCATTCGTGCCAAATTGTGCATCACGTTCCGGATATAAAGTTCCTTTGCGGGGTTCCCGTCGACGTTAAACACAAGCCAGCAGCGAGAACAAAACAGCACAAAATAAAAACAGTGTTTTCCAGTGTTTGATCCGGTGATGCGTGGGCAGGATTTACTGCCAGGTACGACGTCGTAATCAGATCTCGAGGCCTGATCCAGATATCGATCTCGCTGCTCGTGTTTTTGCCGACGAGAAGCCGGCTGAGGGACGTCGACAGAGACTGATTTCCTCTGGCAAACACAAACGGTCCTGTTAACATGATCGAGGTAATCTCTGAGTTTCCAGCGCCACCAGCGCAGTAGTCGGTATATCAGTCCAGGCGGACAGACGCAAGGAGTTAACTGGGAAGCTATGCGGGGCATGTTTCTAATGAAACGCGGCGGGGGAAGTGATGAATTCCGCGCTCGGGTGATCCCCCTGGTAGAGAACGGCCTCTTCTGGTCCGTTGAAGGGATGCGGGAAAGGACATTCGAGATAGCGCAGGTCCCCGGAGTTTGAAGAACCCCATACCTCCTGTTTCTGCTCATCCTGGGTTCCAATCCAGCCGAACCCGTACCCCGTAATTCCCAGAGGCAAGTGCGCCGCTGAGGTTCCTTCTGTCATGCGGCTCGCACGCGAACCAGCCTAATAGCGGCATAAATGCCTCACAACTACGAGGTGCACGCAGGCTTCGTCGGTACTTTCAATGTTAGTAGCTTGCGTCTGTTTCTGTGCATACAAGGGATGTACATTGCTTCTGTACATAAAAGGGATGATAGATAAGTTTTGACTTTCTAAGAAAACTTTGACCGAATTTTTCATCAGAAAAATAAGAGAGACTTCGAATCAAAGTCACTGATTCCAAAAACAGTTTGAGCAAAAAATACTGTAACGTCATAAAAAAAGCCGAACATGAATAATTTCCGCATGCAGAAGATTATTTTTGCACCTAAGTTTCTGTGTTCGTATCCTCAAGACAAGCCATTCCATTATAAAATATGCATTGTTGAATCCCGCCGGGTAACTTATTCATGTTCACAAAATGGAAATTTTAAAACAGTCTTCATCGACATAAAAATCGCCGATGCATAGAATAAAAAATTGTACCTTGTGCACAATGTTGCAAAGAGGCTTTTAGTAGGCCTTAAATCGTTGTCAGCAAGCTATTATTTATCATTCACAGGAAACAGGCCTGGGTACTCAGATCACCCGTGATCACCCAAGCCTCAAAACTTATAGATCATCCCTTGTACTGTATATAGGGTGCTTCGCATTACAGTGGTTGTTTATGTACTGACTCACCTTGTTTTTGTCTCGCATGGATCCGCGTCCACCAACGGCCATCTTCGTCATGGTTTCTTCTTGTAGTCGACGAAGCGAGTTCCCTTTCGGCCCCATCAGTTTCCCAACGAAATTGAACTGAAATACAAGCACGAGTTGCGTGAGTGCACGCTGCAAAAATTGCAGCAATTTCCCCGCCGTTTTTTGCGCAGGACACGGCGGGGAAAATCCCTGCCTCGAACTTTCCCCTGACCATTTCCACGTTTTTAAGACTTTCAATTCCGGCGGGTAACGTGAAATTGCACTCGAATGATACTTTTGACAGATTTTGTGGTACTGTACTAGAATATGACGAGGGGTGCATTAGAGGAAATTACGGAAACCAAAACTAACCCTTGGATGTTCTTTGACTGGCACCTTGACTCGAACGTGCAGATGAATGGCGAGGTCCTTCGTGATCTCGATGGCCTTCGGAGGGTCTCGTTTCCCGTGCCTGATGCGATCCATTTCTGCAATTACCAAAAATAAAAAGGGGAAATGATCAACGCCTAATCAGTCCTTAGTTTAGCAACATATTTTCAGCCTGAACACTGCTCCAGTGGATTAAAAAATACCGTAAATTCAGAATTTGAAACTATTTGAGGATGCGGGAGATACAAAAAATTCATTAAAGGAGAAGAACACGGAGTACACCCGGATGCTTCTTTTCATTTTTGACTGCAACTTCAGGAAAATAGCCACATACTGTACTGAAAAGAATATGCCCGTTTACTAAAGAGTGATGTGTGCTTCGCTTTAGAATAGGTACTTAAGAACAATAGGGATGGTATGGCATAAAGTAAGCCACATGGGCTTTCCCGAGGGTCTTTATTTTGAGAAGAGCTCTATGAGTCGAATAGGTTGGGGAAATGCATGTAGTTTAGTAGATCCCGCGGGGTTCCATGTGCACACTGGTTTTCGGAAACTCATTCGTTCCTGGGGAAGACGAGAGACAGATTCAGTCCGACAGACATTCTCCGCTACATCAGTAATTGCGTAAATCAAAATCGAATTTAGCTCCCAGCGGAGCCGCTCGCGCATAAGACATGAGTCAGGAGTCAGCCGCTGCGAGATTCAGAGAAATTCATCAGTTTCTAGAGCAACTGGATCACAAGACACCCTCACTGCGACCTGTCATGATAAAAGCCAGGGGAAAATGCTGCTGTCGGGGACCTGTTGGAAGCCCGAACATGGCCGTTGCATGCCGAAGAGTTCCCGAGATCGCGCAGCAGGCCATGAATGCTCGACGAACTAGTAAGTTGCATCGGAGCACGGGAAATTTCCGGCCCAACATACATCCCGCGACATGATGGCTTTTTTCCGCTCGCCAGTTCGTTAAAATTCAGTGCGTCGTTTCCGGGCTGGGTTTTCGCGAAAAGGAGAACGGGAGGGGGGTTCTCTTCGGGCTCTTCGTCCGGTTTCGGAATTTATCCTCTTCAGTATAGCGGGACTCATGAGTTCGGACTTCGGCTTTCATGATTGTGCCCGATGGCATAACTTCTTCATCCCTACCCTGGCACAATTGCGTTGGAACCGGAAACGTGAGAATTTTTTTTTCCCTTCCACTTCTTCACTTTTCTCTTTCTAGCTATGTGATTTTATAGACATTAAAGGTTGATTGATGGCAGAAGATAATTTGTCCACTCAAAATCTAAAATAAATCTTCCATCTTACCCGCGGAGAATTTCTCTGAATCAATTTGCAGGTTCCTCTGTGGAAAACATTTTTCGGATACCACTTTTGCATCACGGAGATTCAAAGGGTTCGATCAAAGTGCTCCTCGAAGTTTTTATGAAAGTGCGTTGAGATCTACATAAATAAGATCTCTAGAAGCGTTATTAAAAAAACATGCTACACGCCAATCTCTTTGATTGCATCCCTGCCATTCTACTATAAAGTATTATTCGCACTAATTATAATAGAAGAGTAAACCGAAACTTGATACTGCACCCAATACTGTGAGGAGATCATGTCTTCCTGCGTTAACTGAATGCTCTATGAGTTCGGAACTGCTTAAGAACTAGCGAACACCTAAAAATCAAAATCTTTCAGTCGTATAAATCTTTGAAATTTTCAAGATCCAAAAATGCATATTTCAGTAAAATTGACAACGTGATCTTGTCGATTTTTAGTTTAATAATGATGAATATAAAATTTGTTGTAAAACGTGAATGGATGAGAAGAATGTCATCTTAATCATAGGGATGCAGTGCATAGTATTTTAAATATCATGTCAGAGTTGAATTGTACGTAGTTCTGCCTTAATATTTATTATTGATGCAACCGTAGTTCAAAATACAGCACAGTAATTACAAAGAACATGGAATATTAAAAAAGCTTCATTTCAAAGAACACGTTTGAAATAACTCTCGTATTCGCCTTAGTATACTTTTGCAAAAATCTGATGGTAAATCTCACTACATTTGGAATAATCCTCTAATTCACAATCTAATGAATGAAACATTTTCAAATTAATTGATGCACTTGTAATTATTCTGCAACGCCACGGAGTCCCTGGAAGTCTTGAGTGCTTCGTGGAGCACCAGATGCGAATTACTGATCTGCAATTAAATTATAATAAGAAAAGAGAGTCAGTCCTTTTTTAGCGAAGACCTGCCATGAGAGATCAACAGGTTCCACTGATGAAGGGCGAAGTGCTCGCATTTCCTGCGAAGGACGGGATGTTGGGTATAATGCGGGCACGAGATGAAATTCATTCTCTCTCGCCTCGTTGAATTTCAAGAGGAGACGGGATGAAGGATCGAAACGACGCTGCGAAAATCGCCTAGATTCAGAAGGGATTGATGCGGACATACTCAAGAGCCGGCTTAGCTGAGTATTTCAACAGCGCTATTCAAGGCTTTGAGCGGGTTAACACTTCGCATAAAATCCATCTTCGACAGAGTTCAGGAGAGCATTCGCGAGAAAACCTAATTGATAATTCATCGCATATTTATTTCTCACGTAAATAAAGTCCGAATTCATTTTATTCCACAATAAAAAGTCCTGCTGTATTTCCTACAGAACCGAGTTGATTTCTAAGAGAAAATTTAATTTTGTGCATTTCCGTTCCTCGAAAAAAGAAAAAAAGAAAAGGAGCGTGTGTTTCTCTAAAGAAAAACAAAAACTCACGTTACGAATCTATCCCACAAAATGGCCTCCCCTTTCCTGGGACAATGCCTTCCACTGGGAACTGCATTAAACAATGACCCTTCAAGACCAGACCTGAAGAGTTATGAATGTCTGACGCAGGCCGCGATTTTTCCGTGGTACTCTATGCTGGATCATTGAAAGAATGAGGCTGGAAACATGAGCTAATGTTCTTGAATCTCCTTTCCAGGAGACCTTAGTTCTATATAATTTGTGTCGACCATTTCCATTTTTCAGCGGGAATGTGCATAAGTATGGGAAATCGCGTCATATACAATGGACAACTCATGCAAGAAACCGTTAGTTGGATTAAATTACCTTCTTTAGATGATTGAATGCTGTACACTGATTCTGGGCATTAAATGTTTTGAAGGAAAATTCTCCAAATCCCGAATTGCTCATCGAAGATTTCAAAATCTCGCATATCCCGTTGGCCGCACCGAAGATTTTGAGCAATTTTTTTTTCAGAAAAATGATGCGACCTACATTCGACTAAATCGGGTGGTTTTTTGCGTGTCTGAGATAGCACCAAAGTACTGAGCGGATGGAGATCGAATTGCCGTTCGCGGTTGTCTCTCAGGACTTCACCAACATTCCTTGAAGACTAGCAGCTGTTAATCTTAATTGTGATCCAATTCCAGCGTAGCAAGATCCCGCGGTGTACTACTGTACTGTCGAGCGACGGTAATTGGAGCGAGTGGAAGTTTTTGTTTCTTATTTCGCCGTTGTCAACACATCCATCAGCAACACACGGTGCTCCCAGGGCAGAACGCTGACAACCGCGAAAATCGATGAGCTGAGATCCCAGCAGCAAAAATTCGTGCCGAGACGACTCGGGTGATCAAGGAGAATTGCTCCACGAGGGAAATCTCCAACAAGCATTACTCCAAAGCCGCATTTCACACAATATCATTCCTTTGTTATCTTCAAAATTGCGCGGCTCCGACTGATTCTCATAACCTCCGCGGCGTTTCCGAGGTAAACAAAGGCGGGGGGGGGGGACATTTCCCTCAAATGGGGAACTCTGAAAACTCGTTGGATGCCGAGACGGAGAAAAATGGCGAAAACATACCGTGCGCCAAGAAACACGGCGACATTTCTTGGAGATTGGGTTAGCGAAAGTGGTTCTGCTCGCTGCAGGCGCGAGCTGCTACGGGTCAGGCTGCCTTTCGGGACAAGGATCTGTTTTAAGGCGTCCTTAATTTCACTCAAATTACTCCCCAGTGTCTTGGGCCGCATCCCTGTTGCGCAGAGCCGAAAGAAAGCTCGGTGAAGTGGATGACGAAAGCCAGATGATCCGAAGGGAGCCGAACCCGGCGTCGTCCCGTGAACTCTTCTCGAATTCAGGATTTTAATTTTTGTTTTGGGTCTTCTATGCGGTCCACCTGGAGCAAGCAGGGTGGGAAGGAAATTCCCCTCGCAGTGATAAACGGCGCGAATAAACTGAGGCGGCAGCACATATCACTAGGAATCGTCGTGTGTCGTTCCACGGCCACGCATGACGCTTTTCCCTTGCTCTGTATACATATATATTTTAAAGAGAATTCTTTCCTGCCGCCTGGGATAAAATCCTCGGAGAGGCTCTTTGCGAAATGCTGGAAGAGTAATAAGTTTCATTTCGAAGCGTAGTCTTGCGAGAGTTGGTACTGTAGAACTATACTCGCGTTATAATGTCGGGCGTGTTTTCCCTCGGCGTCTGAAGCGGATCTGTGGGCGTCGCGTTGTTTTTGTAAGCCCTGATTTATTGATTGGGGACGGAGATGTCACCGCAGCTATGAGTACTCGTGCATGTGCCTACCGTCAGTCACAGTCCCGCTCACGAAGCCCGACGAAGTGAAGCACATTTGGGTTGCTAATTCAAGCGGAGGCGTCGCGACCTCCGCATCTGTGGCGGCCACCAAGCCCTCTCTCAGTACAGTACTATCCCTTCATTCCTAAAAAATGATAGCTTTTGACGAGCACGACGGGTTCTGTGAACATTTGGAGACTGAATTCACGGAAAGAACTTTGGTTTATTGCCAAAATATCACCCACACGGTTTCGTGAGAAGATACGAGTGCTTCCCGTGAGACTTCGCAGGGAATAAAACATGAGCACTCACAGTTAAATTTGCAAATTAAAGAACGTTCATCGATTTTGCCATCTTCTGCAATCTGCCAAGCGCATTTTGTGCCACTTCTGACATGCAAATTTTGACTCTAGTTCCGGCCATGTGCAAAAATCTGAAGAAAAAAAACCGTTGAATCTGGAGATAAAGTCAGGTCAATTTTTCTGTCCTCGGACGAACCTTTTTAAGGGAATTCATCGAGTCCACCAAAATAATACGAAGTAATGTACTGTACTGATACATCATCATGTATCTGGCGAACTCCCAGTCAAGAAACAGATTCAGTCATTTCTTGCGAATTACACGTTTCCCTAATAAAAAAAAGACTTTTCCTCGACTTTATGCATCTCTGTTACCCTAATACAGGTCCATTCCGAATACGATAACAAAGGATAATTTCAAAAGTCAAACTATTTTAATCATAAATAAATTATAAATTACTTTCCGTATGCGTCTGTTCATAATTTAATCTTTATATCTGCATTCAGCTTCTTATATTGTACAAGCACATTAAAGCAGTGCGTCGTATGGATCCGATCAAGTTCACAAGTTTTCAAATACGGTCTAGCTTCAATTTTAAAAATACAAAATAATACTTTATATTGAAATGCCAATAAATGATTTCGAGCTCAAAGGAAAGCTAAAATTGGGGTTCTCTTCAGTTGAGGTTATTCTTTTAATTCAGCAGTTTTAAGTTAGGTCAAAAAGTTTTTTCTATCCAATATCCACATGAATAAATTACGGTCTCTAAAACAATACTGTGAATACAGTATACAGAAAAACTGTTGATCGTGGTTTCATTTTCGGGAAGCCTTTTTGCTGTTTTGATAAAGAAGTGCTGTTTTTGAATTCCTCGAGCAATCAGAAAAATATCAGCGGAATAATTCGAGGAGAAAGCCGTCGTAGAATGCGTGGCTTTAAGGCAGCTTTCAAGAAAATTCCCTCTCGCTGGGAAAACGGCGCGGGTGTTCCGTGATGTGGAAGGGAGCGCAATAATGTTTTGATCCTTCCGGCATATACCTGGATCCCACCAGTATGATCTGTTTTTATCCCTACTCCACGGGAATGAGGTGGCGTCTAGTACATGCTTCAAGAACGGTTTTCGTGTCGAGACTTCTTTTTCGCGCCTGAACGGATTTGACTTCTTCGTCGCGCGTAATGCCGACGGTTTCCTAAAAGACTCGGCCCATGTATGTCCTCACTTCGTTCTGAACTTGTTTCTCTTTGAGCCACACAGCGGGGAGGATGATTTGCAGCTACGACGGCTGAGGAGATTTTCAGAGGCTTTCCGGGGTGTCAGCTGGCTAGGCTTTGTTTCGGGCTTGCTTGGGGTTCCTCTCAGTGATCCGCGCGGCGCCCCGTCGAGCATCGTCGCGGCTTTGAAGGACAGATAATGAAGCCCTAATCGGGACTATTGGCGCACAGTCGCTGCAGCCGCGGATTACTCAACCGCGGGAAGCGAGCATCGAACGAAATCGACGTCTTTTTCGTCGTCATCATCATCATCATCATCGTCGTCGTCAGCATCACCTCTGCACAAAAATCGGGCGCGAGAAAACCTTCAACCCCCCCCCCCCCCCCCCCCCCCCCCCAC
>CAJPEX010000052.1:10666-195061 GCA_905338405.1 Notodromas monacha | reverse complement strand
ACCCCCCCCCCCCCCCCCCCCCCCCCCCCCCCCATGGATGAAAACCCAAGAGGTGCACGGATTTTAAGCTCCCCCGTAAGCCGGAAGCAACTCGAGAAAGATCCATAAATGCTCTTTATTCGGGTCAGAATGTCGGCGTGTGGATAAACGAATCTTGGCATCGCCTGCCTGGCGGGGGTAAGCGGGATAAAAACGCTGGCAGCTCATTCGTCAATAAACCATTCTTTGTTGCTCGCATACGTTCGCCAAGTCGCCAACTCCGTTTCTTTCATCGGAATAAAATATTCCGTTTGTTCCTGTCCGGGCTTGACAACAGCCATGCCACCTCCTATATTCGCATCAGCGCCCAGGAGATGAAAATGTATCTTTTCTGAACCGCAAAACCATTTTTACAGGTCGTGAATCTTTTTCCGTGACGAATATCGTATTCATTCGATTATAGCCCGCTATTGTTCCTCCCAGAAAAACCTATACTGAAAGAACGTTATTCGAGGGGCATGTACTGCATTCGCGATATTCGAGCACAGGCCACACTGCATTCTCATCTATTTTGTACACCGGATATGAAAGAACAGAAGAAGAAAAACAAACAGAATTGTACCCAACCCGAGACTTACTTTGCCCTCATGAGCAGTAATACTGATGTGCGAGTTGAGTATCTTATTCAGCGTGTTGAACAGGAAAATGTCGTTCTTCACTAAAATCGTGTTTTCGGTTCATTTTTAAACTAAATTTATTGAAAAATTGACAGAGCCGATCCATGTATGCTCTCAAATTGTCCTCCAAACTCTCCTTGTTTTGGCGGCACATATGCAGTTTCCACCTGAAAATTTTCCCGAGCATTTGGGTGCGGCCGTTTTAAAAACCTATAATCGTGAGCGGCTTACAGACTCGTAGATGAGACAAATAGCATTTCTCGTTCATGCAAAATTTTCAATGAATGACGCTTCCATTTCGGGCTTGAATGTATCAGTTATGATGTGCGAGCTAGCATTCGTTTAAGCTCCAGCTGCGAAGCAACTCTGCTGGAGGGTGCATTCGCTACGATATACATACAACGTTTGTTTATTCAAATGAACCTTCGGCTTTTAATGCTGAGTAACTCCGACACATCTAGCACTACACAGAAGTTCGTAAATACACCTACACGTGGACTCGAATAGTCATGAATGACATTTGTATCCATTTCCGAAGGCGTTCAATATGAGTCAATTTCCGTTCTTACCAGGGCTCCTAAAAAAGTGGGCTTTGCATTCGCAGGCAATATGGCTTTTAGGATTCTGATGAACAACAAGAAGGAAGATGAGTTATTTTACTTAGGATGTTGACGGTGCATTTTTTGAAGGACCTCACAAGGAACGAATAGACGGTTGAAATTTTCTATGACCGTTGTGAGAGAAATCGGCCAGACATATTTTTTTATCCCTCTCATGCAAATTTAATTGGAGGATGTTTATGACTCAAGTGTGTGGGAAAGTTGCCAAAATTCCAAAGAGCATCACAATAAGACAAGATGAAAATGACTTGAAATTCATTTAATTATCAGTTCCTCGTCTTCATAGAGAAGCATTTTGTAAGAATAATTTTTATATTCGGAAAATTGTGGGAAAGGTTATACTAATCGGTATTCGCGGACAGGCAGAGAAACTCAGTCGAAACTTAATTTGAAAATATGCGCTATTTCGAAAAAAAAAATTCCCTGAATGTTTAAAAATTCAAATTCTGTACTGCATGAGAGAATGTGTGCATTAATGAAAGTATAAGTCCTGGGAATTTCCCAGAGAAATTCATCAGATTTTTCATTCTCCGCCTAGCTCATCTATATTTACTCCATCGTGAATTTTCCCCGACTTTTATTGTTCGAAGAGACCAAAATCATCAGTGAAGGAACTGCTCCATACCGGCGAGGACTAGTAAAAATTAAAATGCCAATCATGTAAGTACAGTATAAGCACCCAAGACAAGAGCTTCTCGTGGAATAAGAATATGTTCCCGAGGAAGCTTTAAACTAAATGAGGTAATGAATAACCCACTCAAGTTTGCTTTTCTCATGACCTTGCTCGGTCGACATTATTCTGGGGCTTTGTGGGTTCGGTAGACACGAAACCGGTATGGATGATGAATATTCCATGATGATGGATGTCCCATGAGCTCTCACGGGAAATTGGCCTGCGGAGATAACGCAGGAGGTGTCGAAAAGATTGCAAAAAGCTCTCAATCTAATTATTATTTCACTGAGAAAAAATGCTCGACTTGAAAGAAGCGAGCTTTTCCCTGACTGAAGGAGCAAGAATCTGCATATTTAATGAATGCGTGGGTTCCAAGGATCCCCTGCTCGCATCCTGCATTCGTTCCAGTCACAGATGTCAGTTCGCTAACCTAGAACGATCCGTCAGCACCGCGGAACGTGCGAATAATAAGCAACAAGAAGTTCTGAGATCGACGATTGATAGATTTGGAAGCGAATCTTTCGAGAGCACGGTATGGTTCGGATCTTTCCCGACTTTGCATCCCTTGTTGAAAGCCTGTAATGCACGATGATTCACTTGCTGTTTCACCTCCAAAATCTATACGCATAACAATATTTCTACGATTTATGAGCATGCATGGGGGTCCGTACAATTTTGGTGCGCACTCGTATTTGTCGGATAAATATAAACAATGCATTTACCAAACTGAATTTCAACTCAAATTCAATGTAAGTGATTTTGGATCACTTTGATCCATTTTGACTTTTCATATTGCGGTACATTTCGTAATTTTAAATTCAATGAAAATTGCTAAAATAAAAAAAAATATAAATTCAGTTATAATGTGAACTCCGACGGGTAAAATTCAGAATTAGGTTTCAGAGAAAAAGAGCTTTCAGTTAGGGCTTAAAAATTTTCAGATTTAACTGTGATGCTTATTTAACATGCATTAATTTGCAACCAATTTTGACAAGGAGGGTAAAGGATCTTCGTAGATCAGAATGAGGTTGATCAGTCAAAAACTCAAAATCCATCAATTTTTTATTTGTTAAAAAAACTGATCGTCTCCATTCCTTGAGAACATTCCTGGAGATGGAGACAAAATGCTATTCTTCAACATTATGCAAGTTTTTTGAAATACGGCATTGTAATTTGAGAGAAAGTTTCTTCGTATTTCAGAAATTTTTTTCAGAATGAATGTTTTTGTACAGAAGTCGTAAACAAAATACAATGGAGAGAAATCAATGGAGTAAGACTGATTTAAAAGCAATTGACCCTTTAACTATTATTTTATTTCTTCATATTCATCAGCAATTGAATTTGTGTGGTTTCAAAACTCGCACAATGTTTTCTGTGCCACGATGCTTGATCCTGAACTTTTTGTCGAAGAAAGCTCAACTCAGAGAGGAAACAGTTTCACGTCAAAAAGAAAAAAAAAAACCAGAGGGATTTATTCACAACTAATTTAAGCCATAATAGAGAAACCGTAATAATTTTCCTTAGAATACCACAATAACCCCCATCATAACTCTTCAGCGGAAAAGCCCAGCATGTCACTATTTTCTCATCTTTTTCTGAGCGGCAATTTTGGTTTTCTGGATGATGTCAAGATCCCCTCCTTACTCCAATTTTTCCAAAGTATTTCCTAATTCTAGTTGTTTATAATTAAGGTAAGTATTCAAGATTGGGTGGGTCTAGCAACACGTTGCATCACCTTGGAATAACAACGACGAAGAACAGATCCTTGGGCGTGTCCACGACTACTGCTTGGGTATTTTTTCACGAAATGTCCCCATGCGGTGAAGATTTCTATCACTTGATCAAATAACTTGTTTGATGCCGACTTTCGTCCGTATCCCGCAGTAGAAATAATATCGGAGAAAACGAAAATAGCCTGTCTAGAAATGGTTCGGGAAGTGGCAGTCGGTTGTTGGTGATCCCCTTCTTTTTTCATCATTTTTTCAAGCTAGTATTCTTTCAGTGGGGAGCAAGTGGTAAGCGGGTTCATCAGAGTGAAAGCCTGGCTCCCCGGAGTTCTCGACGACATTGACAGCTAACAGAAAACGCTTTGAAATAGCAAATCTAATTTATGCATGAAGAAACGCGAGGCTTTTCCGGCGTGCGACAAGAAGAGAGAGAGAGAGAGAGAGAGGGGGGGAGGCAGAAAGAAATCCCCTTGGTATGAGAAACCAACTCACCACTCTTGAGTAACTTCAAAGACCTCGGGCATGTTCCAACGCTTTCCATGATCTCCTTTTCTTTGGCGAGTTCCTTAAGTAGAGTTTCCTGACGAGAAGTTGAATCCGAGCCTTTGCCTCCCATTTTGAATTTTCTCATGTCTGAGAAAGACGAGCTCCAACGAAACGCCGATTGGATTTCCTCTTCGCCGCCTTCAACGATTCAATTTAAATAATCTCATCAAATTTATCTACGATTCCCGAGCACTCTCTCCGACACGTTTCTTTCGACAGTGAATCCCAGAGAGGTGTCCTGTAAACGAAACGCCAGGGATATCTTAACCAACATCCAGAGCACAAGATGGGCAACAGGAAATTTTTCACCTCTCAGCGATCGCATACGACGTAAAGCAGCATATCACATGTAATTTAAGAATTTATGCCCTGAGTAATAATGAAGAACAGTTGCCTCACATAGATTTGAAAAGCACTGCATTAACAGAGACCTGCGGTCAAATTTAAAAACCATTGTCCTTGAAAACCTCAGAATATACGGTATGTTCCACGGGGATCGCGGTGTTTAGTGATGCCGTATTGATCTGAACCTTCACCTTCACATTATCCATCACAGTGCAGGTTTGCTCAGTCGCATCGGAGGTCAGTTTTAAAGGGCATATACCTATCTTTCGAAATGAATACTATAAACACGTTCTCCCACGGATTCGATTGGAGTGCAGGATACGGTATGAGGAAGGAATCCCCATGTAAAAAGCCATCCGAACTTAATAGATAACAGCAAGAATTGCATAATTCACCAATCATCCTAATACCAAACTTGAAAACCTTACGATTTTATTTGAGAATTACTTTCATACTCCCTTGAGACTGCGCGTAAAAGAAAAACGTTCCTTACTGAGATTTTCAATTGAATTATTCCTTGTGATTTCAGGATTCCCAACATATGTCGGAGAATATCCGTTGCTGAATCATCATTTTTTTGGACAACTGCTGCGTTTCGGAGAATGAAAAATTAGCTATCGTAATCCGATCGACTCACTGACGAGAAAGAATGAAACATCAATAGGTAATTAATCAGAATATGATTCCATCCTGTTTGATTAAAAATCCGAAAATTTGTCACGCTTTTGAGAAGACGATGAGGTCGTCCTAGATTCATTTACTGTATTTTTCTTCGGTTCTGACGGAGATGATGCGATTCCTTGCAGCGGAACGAAGGGCACTAAATAAAAACGTTGAGTAAATGGGGCAAGACATTTTTTTCCGACCAAGAGAAAAATAATTCCTGTACTCGAATGCCTTTTTGCACGTCTAACCGAAGTTAAACTGAACTTTTCGACTGATCAAGAATGCAACTTCAAGGGTGCTGTCCGGAAGAGCGGCTTACACGAGCGTAAACAAGGTAATAATGTGTATTGATTGAAATATATACACTTGCGCAAATAAGACAAAACCATTGATTCATATTTTCGTCAATGAATCAGTGTGTTTTATCCACTCGTGATTAAGAAATCAAAAATGTTTGCTCTGCACATTGAAAAAAGTGAGTAAACTTCCCTCACAAGGTATTCACTTCTCTCGCGTGATTCTGGCAGAAATGAAAAGATTCGATGCAGCGGAACGAAGAGTGCTTCATAGGAAACGTTGAGCAACTGGGATGACATTCTTTTTATGCCCAGGGGAAAAATTCCGGCAGAAGAACTCCTTTTTGTGCCGCTGGTGGAAGTTGAACTGAACTTTTCGCCGCATCATGAATATGAAGTCGAGTGCGTGCACAGAAAAGCGGCTTAATCGTGCATAAATACAGCAATCACTTCCTCAGATTGAAGTAGATACACGCCTCGAAACACGGGTAATACCCGCGGATTCACATTTCAGCCCATAAATCTGAATTTGGTTTCCTTGTGGGGAGAAATAAAAATCTAAAATTTTCGCCGTGAAAAACGGTGTGGAAACTTTCCTCCCAAAGGCATTCAGTTCTCCAGCGTGATTCCGACAGAAATGAAAAGATTCGATGCAGCGGAACGAAGAATACCTAAGACAAAACGTTAAGCAAGTCGGGTGATACTTTTTTCATGCGCCGGGTGAAGAATTCCGGAAGAAGAATGCCTTTTCGCGCGTCTGATGGAAGTTGAACTGAACTTGTCGTCGGATCAAGACGACCCTCGACAGCTCTGGGTGTCTCGTGCGAACTCGAGTGCGATGCACCAGAATTCATTGTTATCACGCGCCAGCATCCCGTCGACTCTCAGAATATCGAGGGGATTTCATGTCGAGAAGAAATTCGCAGGACTCGTCGCCAGTGTTCCGTCGGCGTAGGCGCCAAGATGATGACAGCGGGGATTTATCGAAGAACAGCGCCGGGGGAAGTTGACGACCTGCCACTTGAACGTCGCGAATCCCACGTCGAAACAAAGAGAAATACTGGGGGTTTTCTGAAAATGCTCACACTCACGAATAAAACATTCAAGAAGCAGTCAAAATTTCTTTCGCACGCTGGTCCGTCACGTAACTAGCTACCTTACAGCTGAGATTTATCAAAGAACACCGGCGGGGGACGACCTGCAAGTTGGACACTGCGAATCCCACGTCGAAAAATAAATAATTACTTACAGGTTTTCCTAAATATATTACACTCTCTAATACAAAACTTGAGAAGCATTCAAAATAGCTCGTGAAGTGGGTCGTCGCATGACTACCTTACACCTGGAATTCATCAAAGAACAGGGTCCGGACTCCGGAGACAACCTGCCTTGAAAATTCGCGGATCCAACGACAAAATTAAGAGAAAAACCCAAGTTTTTCGAAAGTTCTCGGACTTGCGAATAAAACACCTGTAAAATGTAACAATTGCATCATCATGCAGTTACTGTATTGCCTTTACAACTACAGTACTTCATTCGTTTCAGACTGTCTTTCGTGCAAAGAATTTAGTTTTAAATTATTTACAGCATTTAAAAAACGATTTACAGTAATTTAAAAATTAAGCCCTGTTGACATCTTCAACGCACTGTTTTAATGCACTTATTAATACATTTTGTTAGTCTTCCAGTAAATGAATCCAACATAAAACGTTCCACACGAATTAAAATTTTTCAATGTATGGTGTACAGCTGAAATTAGCTTTACACAAGTTTCGGGAACCTTCTTTCGATACTCAGCTTTCTTTCTAAAAATTGCTTGAGGACAAAGTTGAGGTAATAGGGAAGCGGATTAAAGAGAAATACCTACCGGGGTAAAGAACGATATTTTTACATTTGTCAGTGTTTAGGCGAACATTAGATTGCAAAAATAAAGACAAATCTTTGCAATAATTTTTTTTATTTAAAAATCAAATCTACTTTGCCACAGTTAACTGGGCTTTAGTCTGATTTACCAGCAGTTTTTTTTGCATAATTTTCAGAGCGATTATTTCTATTTGATACGATTAGAAAATCACGAACACTCTCATAATAACGAAAAGAATTTTGCTCGAATGGTGTACAGCGGTTTCTTTTCTTTTTATGCGTCGAGCTTTTTACCCTGGAGATATATTGAAAACATAATAATACTTGAGGCTCAAGAAGCCCGGAGTTAGGAAAATAATGCTTTGAATAAGTTTCTGTCGACATTGCGCGATTCTCAGGCCAAGACCAAGAAGTTTCGAAAATAGCCTCCGAAGACCCCACACTGAGCAACAATCGTGGCCCATGGACCACGCGTGGCTCCACTCGACCGTGGAACGTCTGAGACCGCTTGCACCCAATATAATTTCAGCTCCCGATATTTTCTCTCTTGTGGTTTGGCGCACGGAAAAAAAGAGAAAAGAAAAGTAGCCTCCACTTGCTCGAGCAATATTTCACAGGAGACAAACGAGATTTACTTGCCCCCCGACGAAACCCGCCCACCCTGCGCTAGAACCAAATCTGCATCGCGAAGGTATTCTGACGATACGTTCCTGTTCCCCTGCGCTGACGGAGTTTCTAATAAATCATTCTCCGGAATGGAACGCGGAGAATCGACGACGTCAAATGAAGACATGGGAACCGGAGTTGATCGTCTTCTCCCCTCATTCGTAGAAACCCGATTGCTTTGTGTTACTCACCATGTGAGAGATGTATGATTCCGTGATTTTCAATCGTTAGGAAGCAATCTAAAGTTCATTTGCCGTCAAGGGCTTTCATCCCCTGAAATCTGTTATTTTTTCATCTCTGCCGCATCTCCGGGTAACTCTGGACTTTGATTTTGCAGGCGTCGAGTGTCTCAACTTCCTCGCTGACATGATTTCAGAATTTGAAAATTTTAGCTGAACAATGAAGAATACGAAATTGAAGAGAAACAATTCAGTAGGATGAGCTAGTTTCTTAGCGCTCTCACAACCACACGGACTTTTTCACGCGAGTATGAAGAATTGAAACCTTTGTTTATGCAAATGTAGCTCATATGCCATCATCGTTATTAACGTACTCACGAATCTCACTTTCCTCTTTTTGCATTAAAATTCTAGGGAAAGAACTTTTGAAAAAACTGTATCAGCACGATGGAACAATTCCGGCGCTCACAGAAACGAGATGAACTTTGTTGTCGTTTCATAGATCCGCCCTCGATGTTTTTGGCCGCAGGTCTGGGAAAAACGAATTTAAATCCGAAAAAATAGACACGCAATGCCGACTATTAGAGTAAATAATAGATTTCCTTTTTATTATGCATTATCAAATACAGTATCACAGATCATTTAAAATGCTTACAATTGCATTCAAAGATGATCGGAAATGCACAGTTGGATAATTGAAGTCCTATTCAGCTTCCGGAAAAGTGACATTTGGAAATACTGTATTTGAAAATGAAGCTGCTTAATTCAATTTTCAAAGGGTTTACCTTCGTTAAGAATGTGAAGGTAGCAGGTATAACTGGATTGAGCTGAATTAAGATTTTAAAGGATGAAGTATCAATCAACCCTTGGAAACATTTTGAGTACATTGCTCGAAAGAGCAGAAAATATTGCGGTTCATTTAATTGAGACCAATTCATGAAATAAGTCTATTCACAAATTTTGGAACATACTTTCAATGTAAGCACGGCCGAAAACAATATGCGATCATGACCTTACGAAAATTTAATAAAGTATATCAATCCTACGGATTTTAAATATTTCGTGAAGATGAAAGTCTTCATTTGTCAATTTTCTCACGTACAGAAAGGCTTGAAATTTCTTCACTGATCTGGTCTGGAGATTTACGAAACTACGCTGTGCTTGTAAACCACTCAACAGATCAACTCACACGCCATTCAAAGGTTTCATCAATTTCGCGTGAAGAGAATACAAGGCTCACTATCAGAATGCGCCACAGCACATGGTTGGGGGGGGGGGGGATTCATAAAAGGTCGGTAACATATTTGGAGGAATACGGCATAAAAAATCCTACACAACTCTGCATCGGACGGGCGTCTTCTGTAAAATGACTAAAAATTTGGTTCATTCGATAAAATTATTCGGAAATTCCTTCCACCAAAAACTAGTTATTCAATGAACGTGATTCGAATTATTCTTCAAACTGACCATGATGTTCAATCAATCAAATGCGTAGCAGATCTAATTTTCGCCTTCGTCAGCGGCAGACAAACTGAGAAAGATGCAATTTCTCGGACAACGCATAAAAAAAACGTGCTGTACTGGTCAAATAATCGAGAGAAATTTCACTTTTCATCGAATGCTCCCAATGAATTTCGTTATCCTCATGACAGTCGGGTTCCCGTCTGTGTACTGAAGTCGGATTGGATTAACTTCTCAGGCGCGCGACCCTACGCCGCCGATAATCCAGTTAAGTCACTTCCGCTACGAGAAGCGGAAACCCGCACGTCGAAAATCTCGGGTCACTGGCTCTTGCAATCTTCACCGCACACTCTGCGACCCCGACAATCCCAGGCATTATTTCAAACTCTCGCGATTTCTATCTGTGCTTTACACCCCCTCACGCACGCATGCATGCAAATCCCTGTTATCCATGACATCATTCATTTTTTCCCGCTCAGATTCCAATCTGTTGCAGAGAATTCTCACCTGGCGCACTCTCGCCGGGGTTTTTTTTTTTTTACTTTCTCGCTTTCAAATGCTCAACGAGTTTGTTTCGGGATACAGTGCCTTTATTCATCTCTGAATCGCAGGGATTGCCACGATTTTTTTTTCTTTCGTGTGTCTGAATGAGGCTTTGCTTTGGGAAGTGATCACCATATTTCTTGCGGGAAGGAGGAGATCGCTCGTCAGCAGCGAGTGCCGAACTGCTGAATGGCAAACCGCGGCGAGCCTGTGTACCCCGGCGATGATTCCGCGCCATCCCTGCGCGGGAAGAGATTTCCCGCGGGGCGGTCCTTCGAAAATCGCCGCTGACATTCCAGTATTTTCCACAAACCCAATCAAAAACTACTTCTCAACATGGAACCATTGGGAATACTGTAAATCTTTACGATGATCCACTGTGCGTGTGAAACTGAGCGACGCGGGGGGGGGGGGGGGGGGGGGGGGCAATGGGGGGGGGGGGGGGGGGGGGGGGGGGGGGGGGCGTGAAACGACGAGAGGGAAGGGGGCCATTTCAAGCAGATTTCTGCTATCTCCTGAACGGTTTAAGCCAAGGATCCTCGACCGTTTTAACTTGGAGTAATTCGGAAAAATAAAATTCTACGATGGCTTTCCCTGGGGTAATTACTGAGTAAAATTTCGAATTTTTTTCAAAATAGTCTCCCCATTTTTTTCCCCGCCAGAATGCGGAGAGAAAGAGAACAATTCAAATGAAAGCAAGTTTTTTTGGTTGAAAATATGAAGATAACGGAAATGTTCCGTGTTTTCGATAGTGAGCTAAAAACGAAGTGTCATCATAATCGATGTACTGTATTTTCCACCTCAGAGCTGGAGCTTGAAACTTCTCACAATAACATACACAAACATTGTTACAGCTTCTGTTACTTTTTTTTTCATTGTGCCATTTTAGATTTCATTTATAAAGGCCTGGGAGCCCCTGATGGAAACTCAGTGCGGCTATCCTTATGTGGAGCCTATATGATCTCCGAATAAACCGCGGCGAGCTTAATTGAGCTGATTTCCGTAATTGATTTTTTTAAATATTGACGTATATTTCGATCAAATATCTTCAAATTCAGTCAAAATTGGGGTAATTACATCGGTATGACACCCACACTTATTTTAATGAAATTACGCAGTTGAGGATGTCGCCGGATCTTCAATCTCGGGTCGCTGAAGTCCGTTCAAGTACAGCATTTTCCTATTTATTCTTAGCTGTCAATACGTTGTGGATGTGAAAGTAGGACTTCGCCATTTTTCGATAGTGATGTTTCAACGTCGGCTAAGAATTTTCTAAAAATATTCCCCTTTTTTTGCCACATGGCGGAGAAAATTCAAATGCCAACACAATACAGCTTTCTGTCCCTCCTCAAGTCACTGCTAGAGAAAAAATGATTGTATATTTTAAGTGTACACTACTGTACTTGAATTAATTAGTTCGAAAAAGTTAAATATGTCCCATAAATTATGGGACATTTAAAAGTAATTTTTGGTTAATCGAGACAAAGATGAAAGAGGGTCTTCGCATGAAAATACAACCTCCTGTACTGAACAAGTATTCGAACCTCTGCATTGGACTCCCAGCAGAAAATACCTGGATTCTTCAGGTTGGCAACGATTCCACCTACGAACTGTCAGAACTCTGACGTAAAGGCATATAACATATGGAAGAGTAATTGAGTCGAGGAGTGGGAAATTAATGTCGTCAGTTCAGGTACTGTCATTTCGTTTTCATGTTGGTTTCTCCCAGCGTTAGCATGAAAATATAATCCTGCACAATTTTTCTAGGAGAAAGTAATTTAAAAGTATCTGGCTTTCTCTAAAAATAACCTCGTATATTTACAGCGAATCCACGGTAATGTGTCTGGAAGGCGACATGGGTACACGAATCGCCAGCACGGGTTCCTTGCTTGATGTCTTGAAAACTGTTTCAACCAAGCGTAATTTTTTTCTGCTTATTTTTTCACGCATTGTTTTCAACAAGCGCTGCTTTGGATGCGTTGTTCTAATTGGGTTCGCGCAGAAACTAGCCGATTATCCAAGACCCAATTTTTTAACGAAGGCCAGAAAAGATTTAAATATTGACTGGTAGTAATATTTTTTCGAATTATGCAGCAATCGTGGTAGCAATTTTTATCCGAAACGCTATCATCCGGGATCCGTACTTACTACACGTTTGTAATTTTTTCCGACAAAATCTCGAACTTTTAATTTTCTAAACATATCCCCCACGAAATAACCTTGTTATTGAACAAGTTCTAGAACTATTCGCAGAACCCTCTGATGAAAATATACCCTATCGCAGAGGAAGCTATGGTTACTTTCCTGAAGTGTGATGAGAAAGAAATACAGTGTGCGACATGTACCTTTGACTCACTTGAAGTAATAATAGCTGCCAGCTCAAAATCTTCGTTCTCCCAATCCTTATACTCATCACATACGAGGCATATTATCCCATCACTGATCTGTCTCGAAGAATCCGCAAGAAATACTTCTTGCCTCGGACAAGTTCACTATATTTCACAATTTTTCAGGAATTAAATCCAAGTTCAGTACAGGTATATTAACAAAATTTTTAAACTCGTGGTGTTTATACAGTGCCATGTATCGATGGAAAACATGATTCGCTACAAAGAAGAAACAAAAATGTTGAATGTGGACTTCCGTATTCATGACATAATTTAGAACTAGCTGAGGGACATATCCATAATTAGGATTTACTTTTATCTGAGCCTAATCATGTTTAAGGTTCCTTTGCATAGCTTTGTACAGTAATTCATCCCTTTTTACAAAAAAAGACATTATAACCATGTACAGTACTATGACTTGATCTCAGAAAAAGTTGAAAAAGTCCAACCCAGCTGTGGTAAAGGTATATTGCATGAAATTGGACCTTGCAGTTATTTCGCTACTGAAAGACGTTCGCTGAAATATATAATTGATAACAAATTATTTTAAAATTTTTTCTCACATCAGCCACGCTGTTCGGCGCGTACAAAAACGGTGGACCATAAAACAGTGTGCCCATATACACTACGCGAAAAAAAATGCTACGAACAATCAAAATACGGACCAATCCATGTGTGGAACAGTCTTCAATCTGTGGAGCCAATAACAATACTTACGCAATACAGTTTCTCGGTGCCAAACGGTGATACTGTTAAAATAAATATACAGTACTTTATTCATGCGCAAATTACTTTTTTAATGAAATCAGGAACACGGAAAAATCAATGTAGGTTTCCGTGCATTGTAATCTGCACCAACAGTTGAAAATTTTCCAGTGCAGTTCTGTGCGTACATTGTTTTTTTTTTCCTTTTGTGCTCGCGCGAAAATGTTTTGAAACACACTGTTTTCCGTCGCGTCGGTTTTGGACTCACTCGACACTCCCGACATTTAAATCTACACGGCATATGAAAAATGACTGCAGGGTAGCATTTCAGAGTCATGACGATCATTTAAACTTCTGAAATAGCAATCCTTCATGCATCAACTTTGACGGCTGAGCATTTGCAGGAAAGATCAAAATGGCATCCTTAAAGGGAACTTTAATGTCGGTTAGAAGATCAGGCAAGGCTATCCAAATGCCTCTATTCACCATATATGCAAAGCCTGACTTCTATTTACTGTGATATTTGGAAATGAGCGATCAGCCAGTGCTAATCCATGAGCAAGTTCCGCGCGCAATTGAAATATTTTTTGCGCACTTTCCACGACTTCGGCGAGGTGCGAAGAGAGGTGATCTGGTCGAAGATAATGCATTCATCATATCAACACTTTTTTGTTCGTCGCAACAACTAAAAGCAGCAAATTGTTTACCGAAGCGATCGTCAAGTCGAAAGTTCAAGTAAACGGTTCCTGTATATGGGACAAAAGTAGAGCGATGGCAATCCATGAAAAAATTCCGCGGAGAATTTCACCAGATGAGAAGCGACAAGGATGAATTACGACATTTTTATGGGTTTCATTCCAGATTTCGAGACTCAAATCGCCAAAAATAATAATTCTCTCTTGATGAACTCAGTGTCACCGTCGAACGTGCACCTTGCTAATTTCTGGGAGGGAGGGGGGGGGGTTTTTAAGCATTAGGGCGCTTTTTCGAGTTCGCAAGTGCGATACATTACAACAATTGAGACTCAGTTCTGGGGGAATTATTTGTACGAAATTCAGGACCTGCACCGTGGCGTGGATTTTTATGTAGTTTTCCTTTCTCGCATTTATATTCGGAAACATCTGCATGAGGAGCATACAAATTGATTTTTGTCAATCTAATTACCTGCTCTTTGTAAAAGAAAAATTATAGGAAAGTGGTGAAGGCATCGAATCATAGCATCATTTTTCGTTTGCGGTTTCGGGCGCCCAGTTCAGTGCATACGAATTATTCAGGAATGTGCACGATGAATGACTTCGTTAAAATTTAGTTCCTTTTGCTTTCATCATTTCGAAGGTTGACCTCTCCGTGCAATTTTCCGCCTCTATTTCATTGCATTGCTACAACAAGAATGCATATGTTCTGCGTTGGGTTCGAGAAGCGCTTTCAGGCTTACGTTTGATTGATAGCGAAAAACGTTTTATATTGTTTGGTCTAGATGTCGCGTGTATCGAACGCGCTTGACGCAACAGCTCTTCATCATTTCGAGACGAACTGTAAAATGAAAACTGGAAAGTTTTTTATAATGATTGATGGCTATTTAATTCCGTCACTTTCCCCTCAACTTTCCGTCATTGTGATTCAATATCCACACGAACAGAAATGTATTTCATTATTTCTGAATTTCGCAATACTGTACATTCATTCGATGTGTTATGCAGGATGTGTTATCATTATTTTACGCGTATAGATATTTCAAGTCCGGGCTTATTTTCCATTGATGTATTCTGTATGCCATAGTCAAAGCATACAGCTGACGTAAGGCATAATTTGATAACTAAAAATTAAGTAGGGCCAAGAAGCGTCTTACTTAATTTAGGTCAAGAAGATTGATCCTCAACATGAAGAGCAAGTGAGCAACACAAAATGAAGATTAAAACTAGCCTGTGATCACGAGTAAACGCATACATTTGTAGGGGTTTGGAAAATTAATCCTGTCCTCACACATCATGGTTTATAGATACAATTTAATTATCTTGATGTCCTTGTTAAGAAAAGGGAGAAAAAAAAAATTGCCGAGGTCAGGTGCTATCAGCGAGACGTCTGAAAATGGTATTGATTTCTCATTTTCTCACCGCAAATACTACGGCACACTGCTTTCCAATTAACTGTGAAGTTTTGAAGATGTATCTACAAAACGTCATGCTTTCAAAGAAATTGAGACTACAAGTTAAATCATGCCTTAAATCTGATGAAGATTTTGTTGTCCTTACATAGATGACCGACCGATTTGCAGTCGCCGCTGCTTGAATCACAGCAGGAATTACTGCTGAACGCAATCGCACCGAATGTCTACGCTTAGTCTCAACCAAATTTGTTCTGCAATGAAACCGCCTGAAATACACTCGATGGAGTAAAGTGACACATTCAAAAGGTCCTCTCTAACTTTATCAGCTTGGCCACTGGCGAGTAATGCTTGGCATGATTTAGAAAGAAGAAAAAAATTTAGCGGTCGGCGAAGGAGATCAAAGCGAATACGGATTGTGCTTACGTCAAGCGGCACCGTTCTCCGGAAGGCAGACCACATTTCTCAAGTATGTAATTTTAAAGATAGATGTCGCTACATCTGGTGGAGCTCGTGGATTCACGCCGACGGTTCAATAACCGGCGGTTTTTTTTCCTTTCTAGGACGCGTATCACGCGTTCAAACGTAGGCGATGGACCCAACGCCGATTTTCGAGGAACATTTACAATTGATTTCAAAAACTGATCAGCCGGTAACACATTTTCAAAATTTAGACTGAGAGGGTCATGTTTCGCCGATATGCATGAATGAAAATAGGAATTGTGCTTGCTCTAACCTTTTCGCCAGTATTTTCTCATGGTAGAAAATACCGTGTTTCATTTTTTCAATACAGTAGTCAGACGGTCGACAATTGATGAGCTTGACTCTGTAGCATTATTTAAAACTCCAGGTCATGGTTTTTGCATCGTCATTACTTCGTAATAGGGCAAATCTGCATCATTATCTCAATAAAATTGGGGACTGTATCATTTATTTGTACTGTACGACCTATACACAAACGTCTCGATTATCTCGCAGATTTTTAGCATAGCTTTTAGAGAGGCATATTTTATAGGAGAAATACATAAATATACATTTGACCGCAAACCTTGTTCGATTCCCGGTTCTCCGAGGTGTTACTTTCTAATTCCAGAAGAATTTTCATGCTTGCTGCAGTTTCATCTACATTTTCATCGTCAGCGCTTGCCTCATTCCACTTTAACATCGAACATTTACGACTACATTGCATCACGCCTCCGCTTTCCCAGTCTTTTTTCCGTTCATTATAAGCAAAAGATCCAATTTACTGCTCACGCCTATTTGTTTCCTTATTTCGACGATGAAACTAGTGTCAACACCGTCTACTCCTCAAGAGCGGGGATTCGTTCGAACCAAATTAAGTCCCCCAGAAAAGGAAAACTAGAAGCCTAAGGCATCGTATTTTATTTACTAGAGTAAATAGACTATAATTTGCCATTAATTATACGATGCACTTCAGTTTGATGTGCGACAAAAAGAAAAGCAGTATTTTGTGGGACTTTTTTACAGTGATAATCTGAAGTATTTTTCAAAGCATTCAACTTATTCCGAATCAGATGGGCATGTTAATGTTATGCATGCCTCTCATTAAATATTTTTAAGCACAAACAATATAATCAATATTGTAATCATTGGGTACTTGAATTG
Source organism: Notodromas monacha (assembly GCA_905338405.1). Lineage (NCBI taxonomy): Eukaryota > Metazoa > Arthropoda > Ostracoda > Podocopida > Cyprididae > Notodromas > Notodromas monacha. The sequence goes on along the minus strand of CAJPEX010000052.1, from coordinate 177,998 downwards.
AAAATGGTAGCAAGGGTCAGTTAGTTTGAACTTTAGAAACGTTTTATGTTCAAGGGAATATGTCGCGAGGAAGTGGGCATTAATTGGCGAATCCAAATCGAAAACACCATCGAATCTAAAAACCAAACTCCGTTTCGTTTGCAGATTCTTCACAAGAAGCAGATTCTTCACGTACAGTTTCTCGCTCATCAGAGGAATAAGGTTATTTTATTCGTGTTTCAGCCACCAGCTTTATTCCCCTTGACAAATATTACACAAGAAGGATGATTCGTGTCTCTTGTGGTCTTGAAACTGCGAATTGTATTCAGCATTTCAGTATTTGAATCTTGGACAACTTTCGTCTCAATATATAGTTGTGTGCGTCAAAGCGATCGTGTCCCCGAAAATCTAGTACAGGGGGTTCATCAAAAGTAAGGTACCATGAAATATGCGACGCACCCTGATTTTTGAGCAATTTTGTAACAGGGGGAGGGGGCAATATTTTTTTAGTTTTTGGATTTGGGTCTCGCCAACAGAACGGCATCATCAGTTGTGGTCGGCCCCGACGGGTGGACACATCTCTCTCACGACGTGTACTCAATCTAGTACGCAATCACGCCATCTGGGCCGTCGGGAGAGCAAAAAAGAAGAAGAGAAAAGCAGCACACGTTGTCAAGAACGTTCCTAATTGCAGATCTCGGTGGCTTCGGGAAATTTCTCCCCCGCGCACGTAGATTAACATGCGCGCGCGACGGAAATAGAGAGCGCACCCAGGAACCCATGCCCGGCTCGCGCTGAAAAATTTCCGGGGGCTCGTGACAGCTCCGAATCAGCCCAGGCCATGATTACATGGTTTCCTCGGTGAGAGGAGGTGGGAAGTACCCCGCAGTATATTCAGAATCCCCGTCTGTCGCAATTTTTAGGGTTCTTCAATGTCTCAACCGTGGAAATTTCCTCGCCGTACGCTTCTATATCGAGGCAATTTCGCTTTACAAAGCAAGCGATACACCATATACTCGTAGAAACGAAAAAAAAAAAAAACAGCGCCGCGCAACTGCTGATGAAACTAGGTGGAGTATTCGATAACCGCGCGTGATCGATTTTTGTTTGTTTTCTACTCGGTATATTAAACAAAAGCAGGATAGTTCCGACAATACGATCATTCCGAAGAAAGTTCTGAACAAACCACATATACCAGTGTTCTCCAACCCATGGTCCGAGGACCGGCGCCGGTCCGCAGGAAATTTTCAGCATAATAATTTTTTTGAAAATGGCGATGAAGTCTGTTATCCTTATCTGACATTTTGGAAAGACAATGGGAGTTGAAATTTTCTGATGAAAAGTAAAAGGTGGCTTTTCTCTCAGCATTGCTTCAGACAAATTTACACATACTGAAAAAAATTACTTTAATTTTGCATTCCAAGAAAGCTTTCTTCAATCTCACCGATCAAAATTTTTTGATAACATTCAGCTATGGCTGTTTCATTGGTGCTATAAACTCAATTTATGCAAATAGTGAAAAGGTTTAAATGCCTGCCATAAGTCTTCCAAGCTAAACTTTTTTGCAGTCACAAAAATTTTATGAAACCTTGCTGGTCTACAGAAAATATCTTGGGAATTTGCCGGTCCGCAAAAAATTTATGGAAATTTGCTGGTCCGCGTGTAAAGCAAGGTTGGGGAACACTGAAATATAATGTGCTTTTATACTTTGAGGTTTCCATCTGAGAAATTTAGGCGGCAAGATTCACGGATGAAAACATCACACCTCTTTCGTCTATGCGAAATTTCGAAGCTTACGAGATTCTACTATACTGTATAGTATTTCCTGTAAGACCTCGGTGCACCAAGAGCAATTTACCCAAAATGTATTCATTGATAGCTCTTAATTATTAATCTTTTTACAGGCATCTTAGAAGGTTCAAAGCTGACATTGTCAAATTATCCAAGGAAAACCTTTAAAAATCGAAAATCGTAGAACTTCGAATTCTTCTGAGAAACCATGTATGGTGTGACTAGTCTGCCTCGCACAGCGTACTCGAGGTCACCTTTACACCGCGAAATTCTCAATTCGTCTATGTGTCTCCCAGAATGTGCCTTGAATAATGCATAAGCAGAAATGAATATTAATCATTGAGCGTCAAGTTACTGATTACATAATGTAGCAGGAATACTTTTGATAGAAGAGTGCGAGGGATGATCCAAAAGTGTTAATACATACACTCGCTTTTCCACAGGTGTTTTTATGAGATTTTGTCGAAGTTTTTGATACAATAACAATATTATACATTTTAAACTCCAGCAACTTTTTTTTGGCACTCAGGAAATTAAAGAGATGAAGAGGAAAATTAAAAGGGGTCCCTTTTCCGAGCCGAAAATCACAAGAGAACAGACCCAGAAATGCATCGTACTCCTTGCAGAGTATGAAGAAATAATCGAACAGGTTGAAATTACTGTAATTCATGCCACACATCATAAATAACCACCGTCCCCGGATGTCAGAACCGTCTAGCTTATTTTTAGATTGGGGATCCTTGTTAATTCATTTGTTAATTCATTAGTATGTTAATCTTGAACCATCCCTCGTACAGCCCATGTCCAGCACCTTTCCGACATTTTGCCCAAATGGCACGGACCTTTCCCTGCCAAATGATCACGACCAACATCTGCCGAACCCGTCCCCACTTGTCGGTTCTCGAACACCTGCTATTTCATACTTCGGCTCGCGTGGGCGGGGAGTGTAATCCGCAAAAAAAAAAAAAAGGCGGAGAAAAAAAAACTTTGCAGCCACTTACTGTTTAACTGAACAAGTCATGTTCAGCATTGATGAATGCTCAGTTCACAAAGGCCGCGCGGAATGGGTCCATTGTTCGGAATTGATGCCCGATGGTGGAACGGAACTGAACGTGCGCTGATCTTGGCCGCGAGAAAAGGAAAAACCAGTATCGATCATCGTTCAAAAATATCCCCGACCTCCGCAAAAAAACGAAGGTCCGGAACAGCAGCAATTACGCCACCGCTGCGTGTACCGCCTGCACCAGCCAAAATTTTTTTCAACTATCACGCTGCTCATATCAAAAGAAATACTCAACCGCTCAATCTCGGCTCAAGGTAACGTTACGATAACCTTTATTAAAAACCGCGAGATTAATGGCAAAGCTGCAAAAATGTGCCCACCGACCAAGGACGTATATCCAGAGACGTCGATCTCTGTTCCGTAAAATTCAATCCTGGAAATGCTCCGTCACTGACGCAAAGAGTGAAAAAGAATATAAGCGCGAAGAACTGATCGTTTGAACAGTTGGAAATATATACGATATACTCGTATACGGGAAATTGCACAATGGATCTTCGACGCGTTGGAGCTGTCTGCCCTTTTAGATCATTTTTATTAGTCTTCATGGCGCCGAAGTAACCACTGAAAGGCGTCTTTAATGATTTCGGAAAAATTACCTCTGAAGGAACCAGTTCCGAACCTTTCATTGCGGGTTTTAAGCGCACGTTCGGCGAAATAAAAAGAACCGCTTCGGAAGTTCTGGATGGATTTTGGCCGCACGAAGCATATACAGTACAGTATTTTATTCAAAATAAAGAATATTATCTTCTTACTTCTTATTGCAGCAGACAGGCTTTCCGCACAAGCAGCCTAGAAATAACGGGTGCACAAAGGGCCGCGCTTCGTAACGACTTCGTTCTTGGCTTAAAGGCGGATGAGGAAGGACCCATAAAAAAGAACGCGGCGGAAATAAAAACCGAAACAAACTGAAAGTAACTTACTTATTGTACTCCGAAGTCTTGGCACAGGCTGGGAGCACACTTCATGCAACAGCAACTGCGTTGATGAAACATCAGCATCTGTCGTCGTTCGAGCTCATATTCCAGTACAGCCAGGCGAAAAGAGGTTTTTGGCGAGTTTCGAGATCAGCCATGGATGCTAGCAGGCAACAGACTGCGGCGAGTTCTTCGTCCAACAGCTTGATGAATTGGGCACTCCACATAGATTGAGTTAGATATCTGGAACCAGGAGATGACATGACGAATCAGATCCTCGTAAAGCCGTCGAGCCCGAACAGAAATAAGTGGAGTCGCAATACTTGACGACGCGAGAAAAGCGCTTCCTTGGATTCCACATTTCCTTACAACCTACCGTCATGTGGCGCAGCGGAAAGGAATAAGTACTTCCCTGCGGGTAGATGATTTTATTGTCGCAGGTACTACGATTAATACCCAGATAATTTCTACCACGTGTGCTAATGCATTGTTCGCCCATCGGTGTCCCAATTTCTTCGTTGGTCCCCAACGGAAGATGAGTAACGTGACGGGACGCCATGCGTACAATAAAGTTATTACTCAGCAATCCTGGTGTGAAGGCGAGAAAGGGGAAAAACGCAATTACGCACGATGGGTCGAATTATCAGTCGTGGCGTTCCCAGTACTCATTCGTAAACATTCCGCCTGAGTGACTCCGGCGGAAATCGAGGCGTCGCCTAATAATTGTAGACCTACGTCCTCCGTCCAACGTGTGAAAGATGTCCAGCTGTCGAAGCTCAACGTCATTATTTGTAACAATCGGGTTTCAGCATTTTCACAACAATATTAAAAATAAATAAAACAAACCTACGTCAACACTTTGTGAAACAATGCCCGAAGCGCTGGAAACAGGAACACGTTAGAGATTATCAGCTTGCAAAAAATTCTGGAGATTATCCCGACAATTTCAAGAGGAATGAAAATCATAAGATCCTTGAACGTCGTTTTACTACTGCAACACTGTTGTTCAATAATCACTTTCTTCAATTTATGCGACTTCTCACTGGCTTTCCTTGAATTCCTCGACATATATCGTAAGGCAAGGCATGTGCGTACTGTTTGAATATTAATATTTTATATTTTCTTGAACCAGTGATGTACTTTTGGTCAGTTATTTGGAAATATAAATTGCAGAACGTGCACCCCATCACAGTAAGGAAATATGATTTACACGTCTCAATTGCATGGTTTATAAATCATCTGGCGTTCGAAGTACTGTGCCACTACATATTTAGAATAATTCAGAAGTAGTCTCAGTCATATTACATTAAGATTTAATATCCCAGATCTGGCATTAATGTTTCGTTGCAAAGGATGTTATGTCTTGCGATCTTTTCGCTCTATGCTGCGAAAGGTGTCTTGAGATTTTTCAATTACAATCGTTGGGCGCGATGTTGCCCAGCAGTCAGAATTGCAGCTGAAAAACCAAATGTACAACGGCTTGCTTCACGTTTTTCCCCCACATTGGTTTAAACAGTGAATCATATTATCAAAGAAATTGTGTGTTTTCAAAGTCGCCCAAGATTTCCCTCATTCTTCGGCTAAAAATTCGGAAGGAAGAATAAATTGAAATGTAAATTGGATTCCCTTGAGCAGATTCACAGTTAACAAATGGATGCACACTACACAGCTTCTGGTGCGTGGATCTTCCGAATCTTGACGCCTCAGTAAGATTCACGACGTAGAACCTTTCTTACTTACGCACCGCTGCTGTCGAAATTAATACAATTTACACTTGTGTTCCCAGTGTGGAGAAATAGGGAGAAATACATTGCCGATTCTGAATGCATAAATCTCAAGAATCCCGGAATAAAAATTTGGACTGCTACGTCTTCCGTATTTATTTATTTTCTGTGTTCATAATTGGTTACGTATTGATTCGTCGCCACAAATTTGAAAAAAATCCAATGCTACCCTTGAGATCTGAGAAATTAACGGTCAGCCAACCAGAAGGTCGCTTGAATAGGAGGAAGAGTCTTCTCTACAGTTTTACAAGCCGGGTTTCTGGAAATTGTGGTAGGCGTACCTCTGGTGGTGCAAGGGCGCCTGTGGTACGCCAGATCGTTCAGGAGCTATGGTTAACCTAATCTTTCCCTGTAAATTTGGTACTTGAAAATTTACGAAAACAAAACTTGCCAGCGTCCGATGAGCACACCACACAACCTGTGATGTGAACGGAGGTTTTTTATACTTGTGGTACACGTACCGCACATTGTCCTTGGCCAAGTCGTTCTCTCAGGATGTGGTATCAATTGATGCGTTTTATCAATAATTAAAAAAATTTCCCGAAAAAAGCACCCGATTTCTATATTTTACTGCATTAAATTTTTGTTTTATTCTAAATACAGTTTTTTTTTTTATTCTCTTGAGTACTGTGCATGATAGTTCGGGAAATACTGTAGTGTAGTTGGAAACAATGCTTTTCGCATCGCGGATAAATTGCCATTGTAAAATTTATGATCGCTTGAACAATGAATATGTTCTTTGAAACTCACGTTCAGATTGATATTGAGCATGACTTTATTAAGAGCACCCTGATATAAAAATTGTAGGTTTCTGCACTTCGGAACCCCAACAATAGTTCTTGAAACAAAAGAAACATTTCAATAGAGAAGGCATTTGATCCGGTAAAAGAGTTGGTCGTGAGCGCTTTTCGCTGGGAACTTTCCTCCTTATTGCATTGCATTCGGAGTTTTTCTCCTCGTGCCCCAACACGAACATTGTCAAGTGCAGTACTGTATTGGGCAGTGGAACACTCGACAAAAAGATTGAAAAGCCCGGCAATACACCGTTCTGAGGATAAGACTCGAAAAACTGGAGTCATTGTGGGGGGAAAATGGGGCAACTTGGCAGTCCAGACTGTCGATTATATCCACGTCGGACTTGGGCGTACTGTAAGGGCCGCCCGTATCTTCGCAGTCGTGACTGGCAAATAGGGACGCGGGTCAGACGCGATCGTCAGTGCCGCGGTATGCCGAGCCATTTATTTCATGCTATCTGAACATATCAGCTCGTTACCCGGCTATGGAACCAAAGAGCTTGATTGTCCAAACTTCTGGATAATCCTCGTAAAACGTCGAGGAAAAGAATCAACCGCGCCGGTTTTTTAATGCAGTATGATTCAGAGCAACAATACGAATCCGAACGGGTCGGAGATCGATGCGACGCGAATGTTTGCCCTGCTGATGGGGATTCAGCGATAGGAGGAGGGGATAAAAAAAACTAAGGACAAAAAAATTCGGGAATCAAGTGCACCCAGTTTCACGCTCGATACGAATTGTTTAGGCGCGTGGTTCATGCACCGGCTGCACGTGTCCTATCTGAAAACCGCGCCTGACGAAAGCCCTTCTCTTTCTCCGCTTGAATTGGGAAGGCTCATTCGCGACGCTATCTGTCGATTACATCTCAATTGCTGACTCAGCGGCGACACCCTTGCCTATTTCCTGCGGAAATACGGAACGCATCTTGTGTTGACAGGACTCATTTTTTTTCCACCACTTCGCGTCGACTGGCTTCCGGAGCAACGGTTGCACGCCGAAGTCCCTGGAGATCTGAATGCTGGCATCAATCGCTGCTTTCCGCATGTGCTGAGGGGGGGGCGTAAGCAGGTTCGAGACCGATCCAATTTTAGACCAGGGGTGAACATCGTCAGCGTCACATTGTGCCAGTCCTCCGGCTTCAACGGCTTATTTCCGAGGCACGTCTCAAAAATAATACTGTTCCTCCCCGATCTGCATGCAAACCGGATTATCATTTTTATTTATTTCTGCACCCCGCGCTGAAAAGAGCAGAAGTGCGAACAGTCCCAGGGCGTGGTCAAATTCAGCATTCTGAAACCCTTCCGTGTACTATCTACGTACATCCCTATATGCAGATAAAATCTGCAACTTTTCGACGTCCTCCGTTCAGAGGACTTGTACTCACATTCCCATTTCAGATATCACTAAAATTGCCACCAACATCAGGCATTGAATCAAGAGCGTTTTCCTGGATCAATGAGAATTTATTGTACAATAATTTTTCAATGCCGTGAGCTTACATGCTTTGGGCGATTAAATTCACGAGTTAGAATCACACAACCCAGCACTGCATGTGGCACAAAAAACGAGGCTATTGCAAACGCATCTCATCATTTGCAAATTATTTTTTCAACCCTGACTTGAACAACTTCCTCCTCTACCTTTACCATAATTTGTAATTACTGTAATGGTAACTTTCACATGCAACATCTAAACGGAAATTCCCTAGATCAGATCGATTTGTTCTTTTTTCAATTGTTTTTTCCATACGTTGTAAAATTTTTACGAACATGATTTTTTTCAGTAACCATATTTGAAATATGCGGTAGGCGTAATGCGGGTGTGGGAGGTATATTTTATTTTCTCATATTTTGATAGGATGCAAATTCAAGTCTCTGTCATCTTCCTGAATGCTGCTTTTCAAATACAGTACTGCACTATGTTCATCTTTCATTCATCAAAAGAGACGAATAGGAGAGCGAAACTTATGATCCAATTTTATTTAACAGCCCAAAAAGCGCACATCACTCAAGTTCGTATTTCCCGTTCGTTGACGTGAAGAAAGTTGGTTTGAAGGAAAAATTTTCATTTGTGTGAGCAAGAAACGAAAACTGGGCTACTATTCATGATTCAAAATCTACGTAAATGAACTTAACTAAAAGGTAAAAGGTAACGGGAGGTGCTGGTTCATAAAAGAACTTTCCCTAGAAAGTATCAGTCAATTTCTCATTGTCTCATTACAATGCCAGTATACAGCAAAGGCTTTGCAGATTTTTTTCTCGACTTCAATAGAATTTCCAAACGCAGATTTTCGAAAGTGGGCTTGATATTTTTGTATTGCGCCTTGCTCGTTCGAAGTTCTATTGTTGCCCGCGTGATTTTCTCGCTGGCGACTAACGTCAAAACCTTTTTCATGCTTCTTGATTCATTATAGAAGCTTGCGAGTTTCGGAATGAGGTGCGATACTCATGCGGAAAAAATACTCGTCGATTTCTCAGGCACAATAAGAGTTGCGAATGTGTGCAAGAGAAGCTCGCAGAATGTTCCCATTACCGCGTCCTTTGAAGCGGAAACAAAATTCGGTCCGAAATGACCGAAAGCCAACTCGGAAAGCTGCGCAGGTGAATGGTTCAGCGTGAGGCCGGACCCATATAGGGAAACCTGAGCCGTGTCCGCAAAACATCAAGGGGGCAACGAGATGATTTTCCCGAAGCCTCTAGCAATCAGTGAAAGCGACGGATTTGATAAATCCTCGCGTTGGAAAATTGGTTGATGAGTTCTCAGCGAGTCGAACAATTTCCCCGACGGTCGATTCGACAACGCACCGAAAATTAGCATCAGAAAGGCCATGCGCCCAAGGATGCAACGCTGGAATTTCGCCTCGCCCCGCTGGTGTTTCCGCGCAGCATGCGGCTGCCGCAATCTTTCCCGAATCTCTTTTTTCCCCTCCCCTCTTTCCGCCGCCTCGTTTGGGAGGAATGATGGCCAGACAATGCCGGCGTATATATTGAATTTAATTGAGTGCAGAGGTTCGCTGAAGGGGACGTACACAAGTTTCGCATCAATAAGCAGACGCCGGCGGCATTCGGATCCGCGGCTCCACGCCCCGCCGTGGCAACGCGCAACGCCGCGATGCGACTTAATTTTCGGCCGGAGAATAGCCGCGGGAGGAGCGGAACTCCGCAATTCGGAAAAACAAGATGTCTTGTGAAGGTCTGTTCCCGAGTGTCAGAAAAAGGGAGGATGCCGACCGCGCGGCCGGGCAGGAATCGCACCTCGACACCGGCAGTCGATTTCGACCCCGGGGGGTTGCACCACTGTGCGAAACTGCGTCGAAGTGCATGAACCCCCTGCCCGGCCAAAAAAAACCGGGGGCATCAAACAATTCCTCAATGTCAGAGAAGCTTTGACAAGCCGACCTCGGGAAGAAATGATAAAAAATAAGGAATAGTCAAGCATTGAGGACTTTCACTTTCAGTTCCACCCCAGGAGTACAGCAGTGCCGCGTACGGAAGATGAAGCCAAAAGAAAACCGCGCGAGAGGCTTAAACCGTCCAGGAATGCTGACCAACACTTTTTTCAACAACCGGGGCTAGCAACACCCCGAGTTAACAAACGTCTTCATTCCTGCTGAAACGACCAGTAGGAAATTGGAATGCTGACCAACACTTTTTTCAACAACCGGGGCTAGCAACACCCCGAGTTAACAAGCGTCTTCATTCCTGCTGAAACGACCAGTAGGAAATCGGGTCAATTCAGCAGGATTTTACATACATATTATCTCAAAATTCTGCTGCACTCCTCACCTCAACATTTTTTCACCACTTTTAATTTTTTGCAAAAACTTTATGAATGTAAAAATGGCGATGTAGACTGTGCTCGTATTACAGTACTGTATACTAAAACCTTCAGATCTCTTCATGGGGCATTTTGGAATTTTTTTCAAAAATAATTCCATTTGTTAGATTCGCGCTGTTAGGCGCGAACTTGCAGCTGAAAGTGTGTCCCCGAAATGAGGATGACACTTTTGGCACGCAAATTCTCGTGAAAACTCCGGCCCTGCCCCAGACAAAGGACTCCCGGCGGACCCTTTTCTGGGGTCGGATCGCCCTTTTTTTTTTGGCTGCATGAACTGCAGGATTACCTGCATGCACTCGTCCGCGGTACGTCAAGATGTCTTGTGAAGGTCTGTTCCCGAGTGTCAGAAAAAGGGAGGATGCCGACCGCGCGGCCGGGCAGGAATCGCACCTCGACACCGGCAGTCGATTTCGACCCCGGGGGGTTGCACCACTGTGCCATTCTTCCCCTAGCTCGCATTCTCCTGATCCGTTGAGATTATTCAACGGCTCCATCCCCGGGCTTTTCAACCTTCTTTTTTTGGCGAATTGTTGAGCCATTTCGAAGATAGCCTAGTGCTCAGGTATACAGTACAGTACATCTACCACCTCATCTTCGATGATGTTCCATCTGACATGTGCAGTTCCATCCCTGCCTTTATTCATCTGTCTTGAACCTTCACAAACATGCAGGTACGAATTTAATAATACGATTTTTATTCAAGTACCGCAGACCCTCAAGTAAAATCCACGGATAGATTTTTCTTCAAAAATTCGGAGAAAAGCAATCCCATGTTACACGCGCACTAGCTGCAGTTTCCATTGACCAAGCATGGTATAGTAAAAAATCAATAAAACGGGCAAACATATTATTGAATGAATGTTGAATTCAATGGGTTCACCTTGAGAAGTTCAATAAGACACAACGCCCAACTGCTTAATTTTTCAATAAGTTGTGCAACTCGATCCCTCATGTATCCTTCGCCTATACTTCATGAACAAAACATGGCATAACGTATTTTTTTCAAAATAGACTCAGGTTGTCACCAGCTTTTGACGTGGTTGTATGAAAACTTATCGACAATCAAAAATATGAAAAAACTCTAGGAAACTATGTTTTTCATTGGCATTCGTTATTTTATGATGTGCATTCACTGATTGTTCTTTATGCAAGGATGTACGATGGATATTTCCGAGGTACAGCATTATAAATGTGTGAGGCATTCCACATGGCATCATTTGGTCAAGGGAATTTCGGGGATCTGGAATTAATAGGCGATTCTGGGTTTACATCACTTGGTTCACAAACTTTCTGTTGAAATTAATCGACCTCATTAATCTTGTAATATACTGTCGTAGCACTTATGGCATCAGTGCAAGTCGAGCAAAACTTGATGCGATAAAATCAACTTTTTTTAAAGTTGTAGAACCCTCCCCTGTGTGTACTTGTACTTCCGTGCGATTAGATCACACTTCATTTCTTGGAAATTGCTCCACATATAATCGAGGCACAGTATCTGGATACATATACGCGTTACACCATCGTCTCAGCTGAATGATTTATGCTCTAAATACACGTTAGGCAACCATTTTTATTGAATTACTGTATGTCAAAGGTAAATGTTCTTCAAAATTTCAAAAGTCACAACCATTTAAAATAATGAATGGTTCGATCGTTCATGCAATTAGGAGGCTCTTCCCTGGTATTGGTCGTAATTTTCAACATAAAATTATATTTCTGCGACCTAATTTGCCAATCAAGTGCTGTCTAACGTTTGGATGCGGCCTAAAATTGCTCAAAAATAGGATTTAAAATCCGACTTGTGATACGACCGCAGCACCAAGATCCTAATACCTGTAAAAGACAGAACTCGATTTCTTGGAGAGACATGATACCCACAGTATCATGCAAAAACTTCGAGGGGAAATTGCATGCGTTCCTTGACCGTCCGTTAACCACACACCCACAAAATAAAACTTGATTATGAAACCATTTTAGAGGCAGTATAACGAAATGATCAAGTCTCTACATTCTCAAACGAATACTCGACAAAAATTCAACCAATAAATTACGCTCGGTTTTAATATAAATATTCCCAGGAGAAAATAACGTTATGTATGTCACGAATAGAGGAGACTGCTGTTTTTGTACTTGGGTACGGTTGTCAGAAACTTCAAATCATTCAATTATCGTGCAGTAATAACATGGAGTGACCGTGACGCAATTAATTCAGCTCTTCGCTGAAATGAAACCTCAGCGTTTCGAAAGCCGTCTCTCCGATTTCATCTAGCTCCAGCTTCATTAGCCTCGACTTGCAGACGGATTCCAAAATACTCCTGACGATTCTGCTCGGGGTTAACCCGATCGTTCGCAATTACTGTATTTTTAAAGCATTGCTGGTAACTGAACCGATGTTATTTTTCATTAATTTTGAAAAATAAATGAGGTGGCTGCTCTCAAGCAAAGAAATTACGCGTGGAATACGAGACCGCGAAACCAATCATATCTTCGCCGAAGTTTCCTCAAGACCACGTACCAGAACCACGCAGGCGTCGTTCCGGTGGTGCAGACTTGATGCTTATTTAATCTACCTGCTGATGTCAAATTCAATCTCTTATCTGAATATGCAAATCTGCGGGAGCAAATGGCAACATTAAAAACTCGATGGCTGATCAGCAGGAAATAATTTGGTGAAAGTCTCAATCGTCTTTTCCTTCATTGAGAAAACTGGATATAATGCGTGGGGAGGTTCAAAAATTTGAAGACAATCACTTGAGAAGTTATGCTATTATGCTAATCAACACTTTTTTTGCAAGATAAACAAGCTTTATATTGAGCATATCGTAATACAATTGTTACCAAGTGTAGCCCATTTCCTGAGCTCCTGAGAGCCCCTTCCAAATCTCGATTTTCCAACTTACCTTTTTGGCTTTTTCAAACCACTTCCTATCCCTCTTTTATAGGTACAATGAACGTCTGAAAGTGTGATAGTTCACGTGTGTTTTTCATCTAAACTTCCCTAGTGGGTGCGAACTGCGGAATTTGTTCCCCTTCGCAGTATTTCTTCAGTATTTCCTGTTGGGTTAAGCGTTCTCGAAAAAAAAAACATTTTGGATCGTCAGACGATAATATATGCGTGTAACTCAGTGGCGGTTGCGTTGGGACATTTCAAAACCTGCATTTGTGCAATTATGGCTTATATGCCATGCATTTTAGCAGCCATTTATGGGGGAAAATCTGTACATGGCGTTGGAAAATTGGATATTTCGGGACGGGAAACACGGCTAATGAGCACATAAAACCGTAATTGCCATCGGTCTGTAAAATTTAATATGTATTGGAATGATTTAATGACTACATGGGCTGGGTCATCATGAAATAAATAAAATACCAGGAAATAGATGGAGCAATTGGATGCTTTTTCGATTTTTAAATCTCTTTTCGTTCACATGATTTCGAGGTTAGGCCGCACTTTCCAGTGAAATGTGGCCTATAGAGCGTAATCGGCATCCTAGTTTTTAGCGCATTTTTCGGAAGTGGGAAGTTACGTGGCAAATGATTGGGTAAAATACGGTAAAAGATAAGAGAAAAATTGTAAGAGAATGCCTGTTTTATTATTTGTTTTCTCACTTTGTTGTACCTCTGTGTGTGTCTTGAGAGGATAACGAAGCATTGCCAAGCAGAGTTTCTCCCCCCGGCGAAGCGTGGCACTCTCGGATTTCAAGTGGTCATCTCATCCCTGTTTCCATGCATCAACTTCGCCGAAAACACGGGCAACGCGGAACACAATGAAGCCCCGGTCTCCGCTGTATTCGCGAAAGCAGCCAACCCAGGGAGAATGAAAAATCTACCGTCTTCCCGGCACTTGATGTCAGAAAGATCACCAAGGAGGTGGGCCTGTGGTGAGGAATTAAACCTACGAGGAGCTCCGGAGAACCTCCAGCGATTCCCTGTAGAGCTTGCAAATGAGTTTCCGAGATATAAATCGCTGGCCCACGTCTTCTTCCCGCGCAAGTGCGCCGCTGTCAGCTCGTTGATTGGGTTTAATAAGGCCGTCAACCGCGGCGTGTTCTCCGGCTGGCCAACTTTTATGGAAGAATGCCGCAGCTTCCGATTGACGGATTGCTTTCCCCCACTGCTGCGAAACGCTGACCCCAGCGGTGGGCGAGGTATTCTAAAGCGTTATAAAATATTTCACGAACGCTGAATTACTCGTGGCCAGATACGCCAAACGTATCTTATTTTCTAATGCAAATTCTCCCGAGTCGGATTTGATTGCATCTGCGTAATGCGAAGATCGATGCATCATCCATATTCCCCGGTGCCCTCGGGGTCCGTGTAGCAGCCTCGATATTTCAAAGAAATTTGACCCCCGCGTGATGGATAACGTCGTATCGCTAACTGGTCACTCGTTGCGCATTCATGTATTCCACTCGGCGAAACCTTGGCATGGAGGCAAAACCAACCTTCACTGGCCCGAGCGGTCACCCGCCCGAGTAGTTTATCATTGTAAATCGACGACAAGCTGGCGAGATGCGAGGACCGAGTGAAAGAGGGAGAGCTCATGCGTGTCATGATCATCGCGTTGATCATTTTGGCCGTCAAATGTCTGCGGCAATTATCAGTTGAACCCGACGCGGTTTCGAAAGACTGGCAGGTGAGAAAGCCGCAGATGACGAGATAAAACCAGAGGTTCGGCAACTGTTTGAGCGAATCCCGATGATTGCCGGGTTTTAATGCCGGGGATGGGTGTTGACAAGTTTGGATGTCGACCGCGTTCCTCTTTTGCCCCAAGATTTAAGCGAAAGTGGTATTAAACTTGTTGTTCTTCTGGGGTTCATGCTTGTATCGACACATTCATGCTATTCGCAAATGAAGGGGTCATTGAGCAACTCAATCTACAAACCCGTGTTTTAGTTTACAAAAAGTGTCTCTCTGTACATAACTATAGGTTTTGTCACTGAACATGCATCAAAATTCGCTATGTAATCACCCCAATACAAGAGCTCAGACACTTTAAAAAAGGGGGAATTTGGTTCAGGTGTAAGATAACGTTTGGGGCTAGGTTATATTAGCTTCGGTTTTGTCGATTCTATAAAAGCGAAGGCCCGCATGGTTACGTTTCCACGAGACCGGAAATTACCAATGTAGTTATATCAGGAAATCTCATCAGCAGCATGTAGCGGTTTACTGCCGAAAAATGTCAACACTTCGTTTTTCGAAAGCGTGTGAGAAAACAAAAAGCAGTTCTCTATCTGACACAATATTTATACGCAATCGTGCACATGGACACCAAAAAAAGCCAGAACGGTTGTGGATGCCTGTCGGCGTAAATGCTTCGGTGCCATGTTTTCCCCAAGCTCAAATGAACACATGGCTTTTGATTGTAAAATCAACACTTTCTGGTTTCGTAATCTATGAGAATCGTTTGTTGGTTTGCTGCACGCGCGACAGTCGATAAACTGAATAAACTTTAAAACCTCTCAAGGTTGCAGGCATGCTTCATGAAACGTCAGGCAGTATTACAGCACTACACGAAGGAGACCGACTAACGAGCTCCGAGTCAAGCATTTGCTGCTGAGATCCTTGACGGGTTCAACTGCTTCTCCCCGGGGATTCGCCTGAAGAGAGGGTCCATGGACTCTACTCCACCGGATTTGTTGGTTTTACGCTGACCTCGCCTGCTCCACTGTCACAGCCGGACGAAATACGACATCTCACCAAACGGGAAACCATCTTATTATCTCGAGCATTCATGAGAGCATAGGCCACATTCGAGTGAATAGGCCGTGACCCAGCATTGAAAAGGTATTCTACAGAAAAAAAATCGCTAAAATTGTGGCAATTAATAAGAACACTTTTTGTCTTTAGGTAATTGGGGAAAACCTTGAACATCCTGGAAATTGAGTTTCCAAGTGTCCAAATTAATTTTCAAGAAGTGCAGTTCGCCAAGATTTGCCTTTGCCAGACCAAACTAAAGTTAGTGGAGAAACATTTAAAGATACTCGTAGGGAGAAGTGAACGGAGTTGAGAATAAACCCTGAGTTTCTTCTATATAATCTATATTCTCTATGATCTCAAAATATGCTGCAAATTAAGCCAAATCTAAAGTGCCCCATTACTGAATAATGCATGCAACTAACCATCATTTAAAAAGAACTGCCTCGCATTAACTATGAACTGGATGGCTAATTGGCAGCGGTTTAATGAGAAGAAAATCTGAATGTTTGCCATGTGTAAATACAAGGTGGGCTAGAGAGAATTCCGTTGCAGAGAACCCAAAAAATATGGGGAGACGAGAACCCGTAGAACCAGAGGGAGAGAGAGAGGAGAGATAGACATAGATAGAGAGAGAGAGAATTTCAAAGCCTCATGAATTAGCCGAGGGAGAGAGAGAGAGAGAGAGAGAGAGAGAGAGAGAGAGAGAGAGAGAGATCATGACAGTTTATTGACGAAGAAAATGACAGGATCTTCTCACACACGGGCACGGGTTCAACAAATGCAGTAACTGCATTTATACCTCGATTATAGGCCGCAGTCAATTTTTTGGCGCCCTTTGCAACAAAATAAGTGCGGCCTATGCAGTAGGCAGAAAGGGAGAAAGGGTGAACAGTAATCAGTTCCCGGGAAAAGTCGTCGCACGGACTGCGGCACGTGTAACCCATTCCGCCGCGTGGTGCGCGTTGATTCGCAAGCCGGAGGAACCTTGTTCAAGTGGTTGGACTGTCGGCGGCGCGTGACAACTCCGCGGCAAAATAATAATAAAAAAAATCCGATTCCCAGCAGGGTTTTCTGGCCGTCGAGCAAACATAAAGCTTGTCCCTTGTGCGCCTGGGTTCTGCATACTACAAAACACGAATTCATCTTGGCCATCTATCCCTTTTCCCCCGCATCACCCCCTTTACTACGCGAAAAAAATTCGTTCCTTACACGCGGAGTGAACCCTGGGATTGCGAAATGAAAAGTCATGACGGGGCTCAGTCGGCTTACCCGACAGTCGGGGCTCCTTACGCCGAGCAGACACAACTAAAAACACGGTCTGTAACGTTAGACGGTTCACGGTTTGTGAATATTTCCTCAGGAAAATCTCTCGCGGTTTTTCCGATACTCGCAGCCCCACTTCAAGGACCCCTTTGTTCTAATGCTCACAAACGCCGGAATTTCAAAGCCTCATAAATTAGCCCCAGTACTCATAATGTGGAAAAGTTCCCTGAGTGGCTGGGAACACAAATCTGGAAAACTTACACCTGCGGGCTCCGTGACGGCGGGTGCAAACAGCGCCCAGACGAGTGCCTTGCAACGGGGCAAGAGTTCCGTCTGGAAATATTGTTTCTCCCTTTTTCGACCGTGCCTAAAACGGCAAATTCGCAGTATTGATTCCATTCTTGGGGGTGAGAAGCTTTTAGTAACAATTCAACTTCTAGACATCCCACAGCTGGGTTTCTATAGCAGGGCTTTTCAACCTGCATCTGGATTGTGTCACTGAAAAGATATGCCAGTGCTGGCGTGCCACCTGGCCAGGTATCATCCATGAAGGAGCAGCCCGTATTTCAGAGCTTAATCTTATACTCACAATTTTTTCTTTATTAACCTAGGCTAAAGACGGGTGAATCAACTACGAAGTACTGTACTTTCAGGCTTCATTTCATCGTCTCAAAAAACCATCCGCTCGTATCCTCAACAGGCTTGAACTTCCAGGTCTGGACATCCTTGTTCGTATGGATCACGTAACACTCTTCCCTTTTCCAATAGATTAAGTACCACTCGGTGAATGCCTCAGGTACCACAGGCCAAAGAGGTTGAAAAGCCCTGCAGGAGTGGGATGGAGTGCGACAGCGGTGCCCACACGAATGCTCAGCTGGCACAATCCTACCACCGAGAGATGCTGAATTTCGCCCGCAGGAACCACAAATTAAAACGAACTGATCGATGGATGTCGCATCTGCATCATCATTTCGACAAAACGGGACGTATGTCGTACGAATCCGGAATATCCTCGTTTATTACCCTCAGATCCCGCGTCGGCAATGTACCCACATCCGTATGAAAGGCAAAAGAGCGACTGACGATCGATCAAAATCCAGAAATTTATAAAAGCCGTCGGATGACGCTCTTGTTCGACGGGACAGCTGCGATGATTTCTTCGCTGTTACTTATTTTGCGCCAGGGCCGTTTACAGCATAATCTCTGAATTCAGACATCTGCAACTGCATTAGGCTAAGGATTTTTAAAATTGGAAAACCAGATGAACTGTGTAAATATCAGAGCGGAAGCTTTCGACGGGACAGGTGTGAAGATTTCTCCGTTGCCACTTATGTACTCGTTAGTACGAGGTGGAAGAACTACAGTGCCAGTTTTTCATACTAACAATAGAGAAAGCAGTATTTTTCAATGTAGTACATCTTTTTTTAATTAATCAATCGCTGGCAGCAAAAGTACTTGAAAAAATTGTTTCTTTTCCCTCCATGGACGCACGGAAAAGGCACAGTGAAGCTGCAATCTGCCGCGAACGAAATTTCTCTCCTTTTAAACCAGCATCCCATCAAAAGAGATGCAAAAATGTTTCAAAAATTAAAAGACAGCCCTGGATTATCCCTCTGAACACTGGGAAGTTTATTACCTGGCTACTTGATTGCAAGTCAATCACAGGGGGCAGCGTAACTGGGACAAGCCCCATAAGATCCCCTTAAACCCTCATAAAAAAGCATATGTACTGTATACGTCCTCTGTGGGGGTGTTTCGAATGTGTTTTCTGGTCTCGTCAATAAAATTTGAAGCATAATTCTGGGAGCGCTTAATGTTTTGATGCTTCTAAAACAGTACTGTTTTGAACCATTTAGGAGATGCCTCAGCTTAAAAATCGTTCTGCGTTACTCCGGTAATACCTTCTGACAGTATTTTGAGATTCCGTTCGCTTAGTTTACATCGATGGGACTCATGAAATCTCTGAACTTGCTGCAGACTATGTTTCATGTTTCATCAAAGGGAACATTCCCGAAAACTAATCATCAACTAATCATCATGACGATCAGCTTTGAAAACCTAATGCATGCAACCATGCCATTGATCAAAATTAAATATGCCAACTTTCATTCTGTCGTGAGAAGGAGGTGTGCGTTGATTAATTGGAAATATACTCTGACATTTTGACCAACGAAATTCTGAAATGTTTATGAATTTTTCTGAGATACAGATCATCGCACACACGGATAAATCAATCATCTTACTGCAGATGAAGACAAGGCTGGAAGAAAAAAGAAAAGGTTGACCAGTTGAAAGCTTCAAGGTCTTTCGAGCGCTGAGACGTATTCGAAGATTTTTTTGAGTATCTCTCTAGAAAATTTCCAGCGAAAGCTCCAAAGGAATACATCGCGTGTGGTTAGATATAGGGTCACATTTCCTGCCCAAGCAGTCCATAAGACGATTAAAAGTGCGTTAAAAAGAAAGGAAGCCGAAAGGTCAACAAGAGTGGGCAACAAAACATCTTTGATACATTTTTATGAGGCATCTGTGGATCCTCCTTCCTCGCCAAACGTGCAAAAAGTGCGGCCGGGCTGTTGTCGACGAATGAGTACTTTCGGCCGAGATGAGTTTTTATTTATCGGCGGCCTTTGATGACCGGCGTAGCTGGCCCCGGCGTGTTCTACTCATCAACTGCCTGGTTTAACGAGCCTTGGGGCCCCAGAAACAAGACTCACATCGAATGTTCGTCGGCTTCCATGAACCGAGAGTTCCTTCAAAGAATCTTTCCTTGACAAGTGTGGAAAAACGGGATGCCCTTGCGGAGGGACGTTCGACAGCATAATGCTGGAATTTTATGTTCCGGTTTTCCATCGGATGCGGCAGATCTTTTTCACGCAAGAAAAAAAAAAGAGATTAAACTGTGAATCGTTGAGTTTAACTACGCTTGAAAAAAATCACAACCTCGTGATGCGAACTATTTCATAGTTTTGGCGAAGTCTCGCGATGGATTCATCACGGCAAGTTGAATTTTCAAGTGCGACATGTTAAATTTACTCATGTAATGTGCAGTGATTTAATAATCGGAGGTTCTCGACCTTTTTGACTCACCGAGCCCTTGTCGAAATCAACATACGTGGTTGAGCCTTTCAGCACATTAATTCGGGTCCTTTATTATCTTTATTTACGGGCATAATAGCCATTGCCAAATTTTGTTCCCACATCTCTAGTCTTTTAGATTACGCGGTATTCGTAAATAAAATGACGTCGCTTGTTTTCTGAGATGCACCGAGTGGATTCTTGAACCTTGGATTCTTAATCAAATGCAAGGTCGTTTTTTAAATTTTTTACATCGGCAATATTTATTTTCAGTTTTATTTCATGCTGCATTTTATGTGAAGATAACTGATTCGGCAGGATGGTACTAAACATGAGGGATCAACATTTAAGCTACACTATCCACTGAACAGTTCACGCTATTGTATTTCATAAGAGAAAAAATAGAATTCAAGCACATTCAATCATATTTCCGATTATGTATACGATTAAATTGGCTAAAATGTATTCGTTTTGCCAGCTTGTAAAGAGATTAAACTGTGAATCGTTGAGTTTAACTACGCTTGAAAAAAATCACAACCTCGTGATGCGAACTATTTCATAGTTTTGGCGAAGTCTCGCGATGGATTCATCACGGCAAGTTGAATTTTCAGGTGCGACATGTTAAATTGACTCATGTAATGTGCAGTGATTTAATAATCGGAGGTTCTCGACCTTTTTGACTCATCGAGCCCTTGTCGAAATCAACATACGTGGTTGAGCCTTTCAGCACATTAATTCGGGTCCTTTATTATCTTTATTCACGGGCATAATAGCCATTGCCAAATTTTGTTCCCACATCTCTAGTCTTTTAGATTACGCGGTAAACGTAAATAAAAAAGACGTCGCTTGTTTTCTGAGATGCACCGAGTGGATTCTTGAACCTTGGATTCTTAATCAAATGCAAGGTCGTTTTTTAAATTTTTTATATCGGCAATATTTATTTTCAGTTTTATTTCATGCTGCATTTTATGTGAAGATAACTGATTCGGCAGGGTGGTACTAAACATGAGGGATCAACATTTAAGCTATACTATCCACTGAACAGTTCACGCTATTGTATTTCATAAGAGAAAAAATAGAATTCAAGCACATTCAATCATATTTCCGATTATGTATACGATTAAATTGGCTAAAATGTATTCGTTTTGCCAGCTTGAGAATTTAAAAAAAAAATACCCGAGAGAAGTGGCAGATAACTTTCTGAAGAAGCTTGAAGGGTTCATTCGACGATTCTTTCACTTGCGCGTGGCTTTGAAATACTGTACTTGTTATCAGTCAACCAGGAAAAACTTTCCCGTTGTTCGAGCCCTCAGAGTGATATTTCAGACCTGTCTAATTTTGTTTCTAAAATGTCCCGCGGGCTGGCATAAGAGGATAAGAAATATTCCTGCCCGCGAGAGAAATCAGCTTTCCTTTCGCAATGCTAGTTATACCAAGACATGAAAAATGCAATTGTGCATCATTCTAACGGAGAATGACTGAGCTATAAAAATTTTTTAGTGGCTTTTCAATACCATTGCTTTAAAATTTCCAAAGATATTCCCGCTAAAAGATTGGGGATTTTGTTTTCTGATCTACCTAGTTCGATCATCGAATATTCGCCCGCAAGTTACCGTGCTTCGCGGTTTCAGCAAATCGCAATTCTAGAGATTTGCATCCGAACGCTGGCGAAAAATAGCCGATGAACATCATGATAAGATGACCGAAGTAACTCAGAGAAAGCTCAGCGATATAACCGGACTGTACATCAGCGATGGTCTCTTTATCATCTACTTGAGAATCAAAAAAGACAAGAACTAATGATTTTGACTCCTGTCATGCTGGGGACTCAAAGGCGAGACAATGACCTAACTGATCATTGACTTCAGCGGATGATTTCGAATCCCATTCTCGTCTAAAATGACTATATTTTCATTTTGTCTCAGATTGACGACAATTGTGGCATTACTTTTGCTCGATTTCTTCCGAAATGAGCACCATCGCGGTGCTAATAACGCGGTCAAGGTTATTTCGATATCGTACGAACCAACACGGGGCACCGGAGGAATTCCTCGGAGGAATTTAAGACCATGGCCTTTTACAGGGGTTCGGGCATCAAGATTACATTACCCGGAGCTGAGTTTAGTACCCTTTGTGCGTCTGGTCAGTGTCCTCAGGATCTCGAGTCGTGACCAGGATCGGTACAGGGGACTACGACGCCTTGCAGTCAACCTTCAGGGAGGTATTTAAACTCACTTCAGTTCCTGGAATAGTATTCTTCGGCGTGAAATTCAAGTCTGAGAGCGAAAAGAGTCTCCGAAGCTGGTATCCAAAAGAAATTTGTGTGCTGGCATGCTTTCATGAATTGAAGGATTTAATACTTTTCGAGGTTGAATCATTTTATTTTCATTTTTCTGAGCCGATGACGCTGCTGATGGGAAAAAACGATCAATGAGCTCTCGAACAACAACAGCCAAATATTATGTTTAACTTCGCAGAATATTTCACTTCGAGCTGTAAGGCTAGAAAGCCTGGCGACCAACCCTGTGAATCACTTCCGGTTTCCGGGCAAAAAGTAGTCTTCAAACCCAACGGAATCTGCTGACGTGACTTCAGGAACTGAGGGATAGAGACGCTGTGGACGTTGACCACGGGATTTGTTATTTTTGGGTCATTTTTATATACTGTACTGTGTTTTGGTGATGCTATGATGTCGATTTAGAAAACGAGATGTAGTTCAGCAATAACGGTTACAGAGTTTTTTTCCTCACAAAAAGCAAGTTTCGAAAATAAAGAAGTTCAAAAGATCAAGTCCATCCATCAATGTCCCTAACTGATCTACAGTACACTCATATCGAAGCAGCCTACTCTCAACTCAAGCAATCTGAGCCTATAGCAATATACTGTAACTGACTTTATATTATAACATGACCGGAAATTACGAAATTACATTGCTTGTATTTTTTGTGATTCGCTTATCGGAAGGCCAGCAAATATGAAGAATAATCATATTCTTGGAACATATTGTATTCGTTTACAGTTGGACTTTAACTCAAAAACCCTCGTAATTTGAATTCCCAGTTAGTTTTTGGCCAATTCCCTCGATACAACTCCATTTTAAAGCTCTCTAACTGAAGACATTTTGGCTCTAACTTTCCTTCGTAACATTTCATAATGCCTTTGTGTCATCAACATGGGGCTTCGAGTTGTAAAAGTGTTCTCTTACGCTTTTCATTGGGAATTAATCAACTTCTTCAGGTAGGACGTTTACGGGAAATAAAAATGTTTTAAAAATTAGGCCTGAAATTACTTTTTACTCAATTAACCTACACGAAGTGGGCTGAATATTTTCCAGCAGAAAACCTCACGAAGTTGAATATTTTCGATTTGACTTCGAGAAGTTCGACTGGATTTTCTGGGTAAAACAGCGAGGTTGAAAATCCTGACCTACCCTGTGGATCATTTCCGGATGAGACCGTCGTCACGGGCCCGCTCAACATCGTGTCCATCCCGCGTTTTCCGGGCCTCTCGGAAGAATTTTACGACCTTGGAGTCGATTCATGGATTCATACCCGATATCGAGATCAGTGCGGTTTACGAGCACACGTGTGCTGGAGCCAGTGGAGCAGAAGCGGCGAATATATGATCAGAGGAAGGTTGTCCAGAGCTCGGACCGGATATCGAGGAATCCGTGCTCGAACATCCTGGACATGATTGACGATCCGGCGAAGATTCGTCGCGGGAACGTGGATTCAAGTACAGCACAGAAAGAAGCCTCGTCGCGTCCTGCTTCTTTCTGACTGACGAATTTTGCATGCCCGCGTCGTCAAAAGTTCTCGCGAAGACCCGAGGGTTATTTTTCCTCGTTCACACACTCGGAGAAGCAGCGCGAGGCAGCTATAACACGGGGTCCCGGGTTGTTTAGAAGAATTACAGAATGCAAATTAAAGGCATATTGCCGACTTTACGGCGGCTATCCAATGAAGAAGGAACGAAAATCTTTTTCATGCGATGCAAATAGGCCGCGGTTATTTGTTCGCTGGCCCGTCCGAAATTCATCGTGCGCACCCCAACGCGCGAGGAAGGGCGCAAACGCTTTCTGAACACTCCTTCCGCGGCGCCTTTTAAGAAGTCGATAAATTCCTGCGCGAGAAGAGCAACTCTGGCGCATTAAATGTTCATGGATAAGAACCAGATGCGAGGCTTGTGTAAGCAGGGACGAGGAACTCCCTTACGCGAACGTCCCGACCAGGACGTTCGGCGGTTAGGAAGGATTCTCCTGTCCGGAAAATTCGTTCCACACCGGGGGGAAAATGAAACGACGTCGCCCCAATCCGCCAAATATTGTCAGCGGAATATTCAATGGAAGAATGCGCACGTTAGTTCCGCCGGATACAATACTGCGGGATTTTCTTCGTCCCGCAGGCTTCGGAACCAACTGATGCGCTGCAGTATTGCACACACAGTCAGATAAATATCGGTATAAGGATGCTTCCGCCTGCACCCCTTGGCGAGTTATCTTCGGTGACGCCATTCAATTCGATTATGATTTATGAATCCGTTATATTTGGTTCCGATGTTCGGACGATATTGCACGAAGCCAGCCGTACCCCAGTTACGCTGTCCAGCAGCATTTCCCGCGTTTACCCCATGCCTCAGCCACCTTCCACTCATCCAAGCTGTGAGGAAAAGTACGGGCATCTCTTGATGCCTGCATACACGCTAAATTTACCTTGATGCTGCACTTTTTGCAGAGTTTATTTTTAATCAAAACAGGTGGACTCTCTCTACAGCGATTCTCATGGGGCCAGAAAAAGTCCGGTACTGTAGAGAGAATTTCACTGTAAGGAGCTCCTAAAACAACCCTATGTGGACATACAAAATTCGTTCTGCAGAGAAGATCGTTGTAGACAAGACCGCTGTAGAAAGATTCCACCTGTACAGTATTATACCCTTGTCCCTAGGTTATCCGGGTTAAAGACTGGATGTCTTTGCCAATATAGGCGACAGTTTAAAAACGATAATTTTAAAATTACCTTTATTCCGCAACATCAAACATTATAGTGGACTGTAACGTAAATCTTTCTCGCGGTTTGTTTAACAGCCGTTTGTAATGGTCAATAATTTATTCACGACGGATAAATAGGAGAAAGCAGACAATCCCGTTTTGGTCATTATTCTTGAACATTTTTCAAGATACTGTACAGTGCACTTTTATACTGAATTTTAAAGTACAGTAGGAGATGATAAAAAACGGCAAAAATTTGGAACAGCGTAATATAGCTCAAGGGTCGCACTCCTATAAAACCCTACATACTAGAAAATTTCGGTCAGTAATAATAATCCACGGGATCCTGTAAAAACTTTCATTCCCCCGATGAGTCTCCCCACGAGGGACCAAAATTTGTATGCAAGAAATCCAAGCAAGAACAATCTTTCCAATATGCTGGTAACACTGTTGCAGAGAGAAGGTAACGAAAAAAAACTCTGGGAAACCTTTTTCAAAATTGACCTGACGTGATGGAGTACCGTATAAATACATTTTCTCAAATATGGAGGATTAACTACTTCGTCACTCGTATCCCAAATGCCGTTATTATCTTTCTCCGAACGGATAATGCGTATTCGTTCACTTTTTTTTTATACTTCTGATGTCATTTACGTTTATTCTGAATTTACATGAATATTCATTGAAAAATCAATTCTGAAGGAAAGAAACCGAGTTAAATGCAAAAAAAAGCATTTTGTTGCAAAGAATCCCCCAACTCCTGGAGATCAAGGATGCGAACATGGGAAGCCAGAGATATAATATAATATTAAAATTTCGAGGAGTGAACGAAGCGCGAACTTTGGAACGCTCTGCTTCAGAATATACACGTGAATGAAAACGGGAAGAACCACTCTTCAGGAGGTCCATCGGGGGCATCTTAGTTAAATTAGTTTATTGACGTTTTAGTGCCCCCAGGTAGGGAGCTCGTTGCGAACATGTGCATGAAAATTCCATTTGAGGAAAACCTTGATGGAATGCGAGTAAAAAGGTTATTCCAGCAAACTCGTGAAGCAGCAGAGGAAAAAAGGGGGGAGAGAAATCGTTCTTGGGTTCGCTTTGGCACCGGCACTCTTATGCATCCCTCAAGCTTCCTCGTCTGGTGTAGGCCTTCACTCCTGCGCAGCGTATGCGAGCAGCACTAAACGATTGCCTTCACGAGCTGCCCCGAAACACCACGCGTATATAATCAAATCGCAGGATATGGTCGAAAACCGCCCGGGGCCCCGAACCAAGACGTGACATTTACGAGGTTCATCCCGCGGAATCCCAGGTACCAGGCGCTACTGAGAAGAGTCGTTTCGAGATTATCAATGATACAATCACATTTGCATAAGTGCGATATCCGATCGCTCGCCCCTCCGCCCCCCTCTCCTATGAAGTGAAAAGCACGGTGGGTCCAGGCCACACTGATGTTCGCCGAAGCTGCACAATGCCCTGTGGTCACCCCCAGGAGGGTCTGCGAAAGTCTAGCCTACTTTTATTGGATGCCATTGAAAACCGGATTATTCCGAAATGCAAACAGTCCTCGAGGCGCTAGACTTCGCGAGGGGGAAAAAGGTCGCAAGAATAGGCCGTAAAACGCGTAAATTCTTCAATTCAGGTTGAGGAAGTCTTTTTCTCTCCTGTGATTCCATGAAAGAAAGAAAAAGTCGGTATCGTTACGAAAGAATTACGAGCCCGCATACAATTGCCCACGTTGCTTTTTTATTTTGTTTTTGAAGTTTAAAATAATGCACGGTACGTACTGTACTGTTAACTCCGATTATCCGGGATTTGATAGACCTGGAAAATTTGAGTCAGCTAGAGGAAACGAAGAGGCTTGCATACTTCATAATTCGGATTTGTAAACTTTCATTGCCCCCCGAGTGACCAATATCATCAGAGCTGGTCGAATTTGATGCTTCTAGTCATGTTGATAAGAGTACTAGGACATGATTGATGTCCAAACTGCATTCAAACCTCTGTGATACTTTATTCTCTGGGCGAAATCACCCGACATAAGTCTTGAGAATTGGAGTTCTGCCGGGATTTTTGCCATTGATTCATTCCTCCATCCGTGATTCCGTATGGCTTCTTCCTGGTGCTTCATCACCAAAATGTTCCAACTCCAGAATTGATCAAATTAACAAAAACACGTGTGAAAATACCAAATCATTGCCCAAGCCATGATCACTTCCATGCGAGTCGTGGCTTTGAAAGACATCTTACCGCAAGTTGCAGCATGACTGCTGAATATAGTATTCCTTTCTTCTAATTCTCTCAATTGATCGAATTATCTCGCTACTGATGTGCGTCGAAGAAAAGCAAAAAGCAAGATTTTGCGGCTCAAAATTTTCATGATATTGTATCTTCCAAGTCTAGTGCCTTCAAGTTCTGGCGGTGCAACCTGAATAAAGGGCCGACCATCTTCATCAATTCGAAAGGGGGACTAAATGCTTTCAAAAATCATTATCTTGAGATAGCCGCCCATAACTCGATTAAAAATGGCATTATATTGGAAATTTTATACTATCTCGAGACAGGATGATGTTATCTTGCCGTAAAATTACTATTTTGGACAGTTTCTGATATCAAACTGACGATGCAAACGGTCTTAATTTTGTTTTTGTTTGAACGGCATAAAAGTGGGAACTGATTTCTTAAGTGATGGGGATGTGGGCATTAAAAAGTCAAGCTGAAAGACTTCCGAAAGAAATTCGTTGCAGCAGCCTCATGGGGATTTTCGAGAGCAGTAGAAAACCTTACTTTCTAAGCTACTAAAATTCTCGGTTCCACGTCACAAAAATGCACTTCCGCCGAGAAGAATAAGGGACAGTACCGTGATCTCCGATCGGGCTTTGATGTACCTTAGCGAAAGCGTTTACCGTCGCGAGTGGGCGGACAACTACGCATAAATCCTCGAAATTTACAACAGTTTCAAGCACTCGCGAACAAAATTTCCACCAAAATCGAACACCACAGTTCATTACGAAATTTCATTATGTTGGGAGGCTCATGATTGCATCACGTCCTTCGTCGATTGCTTTCGCTGACAAACGCAATACTAATTCATGAGCACCAAGCTGGAATTGATGAGATTCGTGAGCAAGTCGTCCCTGCAAATTTGGTAAATGATTCCGTCTGAGTGTTATCGAAGCACGCGGATTACCTTCAGATATTTTCGTTTTGATTTTTCATTGAAAAATAAAAATGGAAAATTTTTCATTGAAAAATAAAAATGGAAAATTTTTCATTGAAAAATAAAAATGGAAAATTTTTCATTGAAAAATAAAAATGGAAAATGTTTCATTGAAAAATAAAAATGGAAAATTTTTCATTGAAAAATAAAAATGGAAAATTTTTCATTGAAAAATAAAAATTGAAAATTTTTCATTGAAAAATAACACCTCCATTTTTATTTTTTTTCTGCAGTTCGTCTGCAGGTTTTTCGTTGAAAACCTTCAAACGAGCTTTTTCCAGCGCAAAACGAAGTACTCCTTTTTCACGCGAACAGCGAAGTTCCTGGAATGAAAATTCACTCATGTTACCAATATGACGTACACGATCATTTCTGGCTTAGAATCTGAATGATTCACTCGTCAAAATGTTAGCATGCTGAATACCAAGACCTTCTATAATGAATCGGCTAAGAGAAAGAAAAATATGCTGTGTTCAAGATTTATCTAATATTTTAAAATGGAGGTAGAGAGTAAGAACTTGAATCTAATATTTTGAGTTGCTCAAACTGAGGAAAAACTCTCAGTAAAGCTTACGTACTGAAAACGACGCAACTCTCCTGGCACAAAATTGAAAATTGCACAAAATACTGCATTAGGAAAAATATTCTGATTCTTCAAGCGTCGATCTTGCAAGTTTTCCCTGTATACGTTATTTTAAATCACACTGAACACAATTCCCTCGTGTTTCACGCGCCCCAGCGTAAGACAGGCACCATTATTTAAAGTTTTAAACAAACCTTTTAAAATGAGCTTTCCTGTATGGCGCATGTATGTTTCCTTCCGTGTCAATTTTTCGGAAAATGTAGCGCAGTTTATTCGGCTGTTTTAATGTCCCGTTCCTTTTCGAACAAAGGCATACAATATTTTGACTTTTGCGCAGTGTTTTCCGCGTGCCAGCGTGTAATTCTGTTTGTTCAGAGTCAGCGCGTGTTCCTGAATTTG
Source organism: Notodromas monacha (assembly GCA_905338405.1). Lineage (NCBI taxonomy): Eukaryota > Metazoa > Arthropoda > Ostracoda > Podocopida > Cyprididae > Notodromas > Notodromas monacha. The sequence goes on along the minus strand of CAJPEX010000052.1, from coordinate 148,608 downwards.
ATCTGCATTTCTTTACTCTTAGTGGAAAATTTTGTAGGGATTCGATATTATTTCCTCTGTACTTTCGCAGGAGAAATCAATGCTGCTTTTTCGGGAAGCTTCTTCCAGTTATCCATGAGCATATAAGAAATCCAAGAAATGTTTATGCAAGAGTAGAGTACAGTATATTTTATACTGTATTGTGTTTTGACTTCCGGGATGTCGGAGAAGACATTATATTCGCAGCCCTTTAGCTTTTCCATATATCAGGGCCCCGCAACTTTTTTATCTTTTAGAGAAAAATAATAATAAAGAGTTCTGGAAATGCTGCACAGCGTTGTCAGGGATAAATTGGATGAAATTCGCAATAAAATGCTGCTGGAGGATCGGGTTCCCGTATCACGGCAGAATCAGCAGAGGTCTCTCCAACAACATGGCATGCAATAGGCGCCACGTGCAGAGATAATATCTGCCTTCTGTAATCGATCGAACTGCATAAAAACAACCCGATCGATCAATAGAACACCGAAATCCGCCCTCAGTCAGTTCTCCGCTAAAAATACTGCAAGGCGTAGGCGGGGAACGAGAAAATAAAGACTCGGGGGAATTTCCGCTGTCGAAACGCGAAAAGAACATATAATGCGATGATTGGAGAACTAGGTGTTACGTTACCGAATTCGAGAGCAGGCCCTTGACCTCATCAGGTCAACACGGCTCAAGCAGCGGGGGTAACACGATTTCATAATGAGTACGTCAGGGTGAAAATCACGCAAAGCATCGCAGGGCTCGACGGCATCTGATGATGAAGTGCGCGAGGGGCAATCATGCCGGCTGCGGCGGTCACCCTGTCGCAATTTGAGCGGAATTCCAAATTACTGGCTCGACTTCACGCCTCGCGTCGAAGGATACAATGATAGACTCACCATAAACATCATGTTTTGCCCCGGCTTCAACGCCCGTCGGTGGGTTAACCTAAAATTATACCCGATGATTCGAGTACCACCTGTTACGGGCCGAATTTTCTCGCAGCCCTAGAGCCAGCAGATTTTGCAAACGTTCCAAAAGAAGATTCACGTTTCAGATTGGGGTCGTGCAAACGCTTCGAGTTTGAGATTTAAAGACTTCTGCTTCACAACGAGGTCAAGGAATTCCATCAGCCAACATGATTGTGGCGAAAGAGAAAATAATCTCGCACGTTAACTCGGAAGTAAGCTCTGAAAGGAGAATGGTTGCGAATTGAGCGCTCCAGAACATTCGTTAATGAATTATGTGTCATTTTCTTCCTTTTTGTTGGATGAAAGTAGAGTAAGGTGATTTTAAAAACTGTAAAATTCGATTATTTAATCGCATAAATGCATATGTAGACATCGGTTTTAAGTTCATCCAATGCCTGAGCGGTTTTAAAAGCTTTACTTTCCGTTCTTGCGTAATGGGGAATGAATGCACGGGCGGTGCAAGTGCCACGACTTACTTCAAATAATCAAAAAATCTTCCGATTAAAAATTTCCAAAATCTGAGACTCACGTAAAAAAAAAAGCGAGCTCTTCTGGACATTTTTATTTCAATTATGATGGATGGGATTAGTATCTCAAGATTTCCATTGGTAAGCAAGATCAAGAACTCAAGAAAATCCTGAACAAATGGAAAGAAGTTTGTTTCAATTGCTCCCGACTCCGCAGTGGTTGTGAGGATTCTGACTCAGATGTGGCGGTATTCATAGAAATTCAATTCAAGGTAAAACGGTGACAAAGCGTTTGAGCCAGCTTCCGTATCTTTCCGCTGCATCTGATTCTAGGAATAATGTTGCTTTTCTCAGACAATTTTTTTACAACTTCCGAACGGAATTCTCACGTCTGTGACGCGAAATAAAACATTCTGGAGTAAACTCAAACCTGCTTTAATTCCTCCAAGCTTCAAATACAAAGTCCAAATACATTTTTTTCAATATTCACTTTTCATGGAACAGGGGATGAAAACAAAACGGAACATCATAATCCAAACGAAAACTTCAGAAAGACGAGTTCTGAGTCAACAATCACGAATCCAAATTGTTCCCGAATGAAATAAGCAAGCATCTACGCGCATCGCGTGCAAAAATCCAACCGGCGAATACATCTGACGCGGAAAAAATGGGAGAGAAGAATCTTCTGACAATGACGGAACTACAATTCGAGGAAGAGTCCAAGCGTCGGCACATCACACAAGACAACTGCAACGAATGCTCGCCGTCCAATAAGCTCAAGACTTGGGATTCCAGATCCTTCCGGTCAGTGCGCTCGAGCAGGTAAATCTCCGGGATATTAAATGACGGCCGAGCGAGCGCTGTTGTGACTAGACATTGAATCTCGGAAATGCCCCTTTCCACGGAGCCCGATCCGGCAGTGAAACAATGCGGCGTATCGGCCGAACCCTGCCTCCACTTCCCTCCATTGTTTCCACCTGAAACGACAGCAAATCAGGAAAAATGACGTTAGAAACCGGCATGTGGCACGAGCAAATATTTGAACGAATCTAGTAATTTGTTTCCCCAACGATCCACAGGGTTAGAAGCAGGGGAAACAGCTCGAGAGGGGCTGTTTCAGCAAACAAGCGTACGGTGCGCGAAAGAAAGCCAACATCCGTCAGCGTAACACGAATTCTGGCAATGATGGAAATTGGAGACGAATCTTGGCACAAACAGGGCATTACTGCCCCTCGATCGATATCCAGCGAGGCCCAGAGATTTGAATCTACAGCTCAGGCTCCCTCGGAATAAAGCCCATTATTCCGCGCAGAAGGGCCGGCATCGACGAGGGTCTAAACCCGCCCAGTACATCGGCAAGCACCTTTCAAGTTATCTCGGTAAATTAAATTACCGACTCGGCCCTCCGATAAGGAGCCGATGCTCCCCCCTCAACAAAGCTTTTCTTCGCGGATTCCTGCCAAACTCGCCAACTATTCAACTCGGAAGAGAATCGTGTCAAGTAAACCTGACGGCACTCGAGCGGAGCCACGGCGTGGAAGAATTTCCTGATCAGCGGGTAGCCCGTGAAAGGATGAAAAATACTCCCCGACGCTCAAAGGGAACATCGTTAATCCTCGAAAATTAGGGCATCCAGGAAAGAATATTAAATTCCTGAAAGCAAATCCACTCAGCCCGGCAGCTCCCTACTATGTCGGGCGCGAGAGCGCTTCGGAAGAGGACACCGATCCATTCGAGTCATTAGCGCGATCGCGCTTTTATATCCGGCCACAGATTCCTGCATTCTTTGCCGGAACAAAAGAAGGCATCTTTTCAGCCTGTGACCAACCCGATTAGGCAGGATCCTTCCAAGTACGCACGGTAATCTAATCTTCAAATATTTAAGCTAAACTTCAACAGCTTTGAAAAGATTTTTAAGAAAACATGCCTAACCCAACTCGTCACTTCATCATGAATTATTCTTCCTCAAAAGGAATGACAAGCATCAAGCGTAGTGCAACAATGCATAGATAAAAAGAATCAATATCAGCGATACCAACACTAAAATATTCAAACACTTCAATGCCTGGACCGTCTACAGAGGTTGATCAACATTCTAAGCGGAGCTAGTCTATTGTCTATTCTACAACTTTTTACACTCATCAAAAGGTGAAAAAACACATGCGTTAACTTGAGTTCTGCACTTGGTAGTTAAGTATTATTCAATTAGACTTTTCTAAAAGCAGAACAATAATCCATTCTTTAACTATATTAAACCTAGGCAATAAGACCACATTTAAGAATACAGTACGAATACAGTAAATCATCTCAAATTTTTATTGAATAAATCCCGGACAAGTGCTTCGTGTGACCGAACACTCACTGTAAATATATTTATTGGGTGATAATCTTGCTATAGTGGATCTAGAGGGACTCCTTTGTGAGGTGCTTGGTTTTTACTACAGTAATAATAAAAGTTTATTTCTGAAGCCATCATTATTTCGCAATGAAGCATAGGTTTTCAAGGATGGATGGTCGCATACTATACCAGGGTTAACTTCAAGGTTGGCCAAACTTTCGACGCTTGGTCACGCACTCAAAAGCACCAAAATAAATTCATACTACTGTACCCGGAAACCGGGAGTCTTCGCGTGATTAAAGCCGAAGGAATCGCCTGGCCGAATGCAGAATAGTTGGGTTCCCCACGCCAGCTGTGGCGCAAGCTCCGCCCACCAAAAAATAAAGCAGCCTTCAACCAGGTGATGAATTGTGAAGGCGAGGCTTGAGTGATCATGCATGCTGACCCTCCGGGCAAAAAATATTTAGTTCTCCTAGCCGCCTTCGCCAAAAGACCCCGCCGTAGCCCACTTGATGAGCTCGATTTGCATACACAAGAGCTGCGGTATTGATAACTGAAGCGACACAGGGCTCGAATGAAGGAGAACGAGCCACACATACACGCTCCGGCCTACATCATAATCTTCCCGATGGCCTGTTTTTTTTCTTCCGGGAAAAGCGTCTTCCCCGAGATCCGAAACCATTTTGACGCCCGAGGTTAGGGACACCTTACCACCATTCCGGCTCTAGAAACCGCTCCAGAAGCTGTGCATAATTTTTCTTCGCCGTCAGGAACAACAGCGGGTCACGGCTTGCAGTCAACGGCGAGACGAATGATCTCCAGGCAGGAAAATAAACCGGTCGTTGCGCGGAATAGAAAATACGTAACTCGTTCATCCGTTTCGTGCAGGAAAGGGGAAGTAGTTCGACGTCGCGGTGCTTGCACGGGCACATGAATGGAGAGAAATCGCATTTCGAGACAACCCTTCAAACAATCAACACACGAATTGACGCCGAAAAATCCCCAGAAAGAGGCTTCAGAGTTCGCTCTTTTTTCCTGGTTTTTCCTTCGGCAATACTAGCCCGTAATGCGGCTAATGCCTCGGGATGGGATGCGTTGAAGAAGACCCACGTCCCGAGGAAGATATCTTTTCTGAAGCGGCGCCTGGCCTGAACATTCCGCTCACTTCTCCGCAGCCATTCGACGTTACAACGCAATTACACGCCCGACCCGAAAACGCAGGAGAAATTAAAGAACACGGAATATACTCCTGCTACACGCTTGTCGGAAGAAAGGAAAGCCACGAGTTCCAAGCGGGGGACGCGCCTGGGAGGAACGCGCGAAATTCCCATTCAAATAATAAACTTCACAAAAAGGCTCCATCCGGTTTCCAGCGACATGAGCATCAGAAATCGCCTGCTGCGGAAACTCAGCACTCGCACCGCAGACTAAATTCATCTTCATCAAGGAGCCTCGTTAACTGCCCGTCTTATACTTCGCTTCGGCGCCACAGCATGTTGCGCGAGGGAGAGAACCCCAGAATAAGTCATCAAGTCCTTTTCGCAGTTCCACTGGAAGTTTCTCTCTGCTTCATTTGCTTCAACGCGAGTAACGCGTCTACTAGACGAGATCCTCAAGTAGGGAGAAAGTTTCACGAAGAATTCGCCCCGAACTTCTCGAGGAAGTTTCTCCACAAGTACCCGACAATTTTGCTCGTATATTCCCCACAACTCCGTTCAAGAAACGCGACAAATGAAGACCGAATAAGGCCAAGACACGGCTCAAACGTTTTGGTGACAGAAAGACCCCCAGGGAAGGAACGATTCCTATGGTAGGGCGTTTTAACCGGCCCGTTTTCCCGCGATAGGGGGTTTATGAATGAATGGTATGCAAAGTAAAGTTGAAAAACTTTTGAATTGGTTCGGACAAGGATGAAAATGAGTAAAATACAGAGACGAAGAAGCGGGAATAGACTCGAGTCATGAACGTGACTTTATAAATGCGGATGAATCATCTCCTTAATTAAAACAAAAACCATCAGTCGAACTTCGTGGCACGCAAACTTCAGGCGACAGGAGAACGCACCTTGAAGAACATTACGAGAGAGAAAATTACCGCGCACACTCCGCAAAAAACGCCAAATACGAAATTCCTCAAGCAGAAAAAAAATCTCCTCGTAACACCTGGAAAAAATCTCCACATCACGAAGTGTTTTGGGATCAACTTTTCGTTGATCATGCATTCATACAGATTGCGCCATTTTTCAAGCGCATTACAGTACAGTACAGTAGTTTACATTGAAACACGGCTTTCAGGCACGCTCTTCATATCATGGAAGAGCAACCGATCGGAAGGTTAAAAAAGCATCGTGTACGGCAAAAGCCACCAACAAAAAGGTTTTGCATTTGGAGCTTCTCTCATTTTTGCCTTTCGTCGCGGTGCTTTGATCTCGAAAGCCTCAAAAGCTGTACAATTCAAATCGGTTTAAAAGCCTTGTTTTATGGCTCTGAAGGAGGATTGACCCGAAATTAGAGGGAAACGGAGGGATTTTAGCGTTGAAAGAAAACCGGGCTTGCCCTCCTACGTAAGTGAAGTAGCGAGCGTTAAAAAATTGGCAAGAAAATGCAGTTGTGTGGCACAGATCCAGCAAGCTCTCAACATCTTCCGCGTCACGTGTTGCATTAAATGAAGATAGATCGACGGGAACCCCGAATAGTCGAACGCCGGAATAGAGCGGAAGAAAGATTTCCACGGGATTTGCATCAATTTTCAAGGCAGAACGCTAACGCGCGAACGGAAGTCGCGAAACACGAGCTATCGTACGAGCAATAAAGAAAATACACGCGTAATCGTCAGGATTCCAGGGAACGTGGATTGATGACCGATCGCCAGGCGTTTAAGTGACCCACGGATAATAAAATTCGTTTCATCCCACGAGCAAGGCAGATGGAAATAACCCAACTATCCCGACGGACACTCGAGACCGGAGGGAAGAGGGGCCACTCGCGGTGGAAAAAAAACACGGCGTCGGAATCCCAGCGATTACTCCTCAGCTCGCCAAAGGGCACGGCATCTCCATCTTGTCGGCACATGATCCTTACTCTTCGACGCATTATTAATCAATGAGCCTTGTTTCACCGCCTGACTAAGGCAATAAGTCGCACAAGGCAGGGCCTACGGACACGACCGAGGCAACAGGTTTCCGCTCGGCGGATTTATTCCGCGACATGTTCTTCCGCGCAGCTGCTTTCCGCTGCTGTCGGGCGACAAATGCAAACGCGGAGTCAGTCACTCCAGGCAAAAATCACGCCCGGAATAAGATCCGCCAACCATCAAGGAAAACATTTTCAGAGTCTCTAGGGGTTCTGTTCTTCAACCACGACCCACTTCGGGATTATTTTTCTCGCTTGCCTCTTTCCGGAACCGGATTTCGAGCTTGCCCCGCAACGACAGGAAGCCAGCGCATGAGCGCCGGGAACTCTCGTCACTTCCGTTGCCTCACCGAAATTGGCCGACAAAAGCGCCGCCTCACTCACCGGGAAACGCATGTGTAGGATATATTGCGCCGCAGTTGCGACGACAGGCCGTAATAGCAAGCTGAATAAGTTGGTCTGCCTGGAACCCCCTCCGAACACCGAACGCCGACCGACAGACGTACTAGTCGAAACCCATTTCGACGAGTCTCACGTTTCCCCGAATATGTTCCAAAGTTCATGAAGCGCCATTGGCGTATTCCGGAAATGCAAAGCGAACTGAAAAATCACCTCAGTAAATGAAACGCACTTGAAAAGTTCTGTTCGCGATCTCGAAGGCAGAGTGAGGCACCAAAAACTACATTTTTTCATCAGTCAAATCCCACTACAGTACTAATTAAATTAATAAAACGCCCCAACTAGTTTTTGCACCAAACGTCCTATACCAGGTCTTTTCAACCATTCGCCAGGTTAAACAAATTTCTCAAGAAAGAAATGCTCAGAACACTTTTTATATAGGCATCACAGGTTGAAATGCTTGGCCCCGATGCCTCTAATCTTCAATGAAAATGTGTTGGATGGGTGGTCGGTGTTCTCGGGAAAATAGCACGATCTCCCTCCGTTAAATTCCCGACGTTCCAGTTCAGAGTCACTGAACAAGTGGTATGTAAGATTTCCCTGAGTTTATGAAAATTTTGCGCATCACCCGTACGATGACCTTGGTAATATCATTCATACACAAATGGTCGGAAAACGGCGTCATTTACAGCAGCAATCTCCAGATCGTTGAAAAAAAAAACTTACACATCGTATTTTTTCATTCGAGCTTCCCGAAAATTTCCACGAAGACGAGACCGCAATTAATTTCAGTTAGTTCGTCTTATTTTACTCGAAGGTGAATACCAGATTTACTCAATTATACGTCGCACCGCATTCGGAACAGAAACTTCAGGGGAAACTGGATGGATCAGCAATTTGGGTAAATTTTGAAGGATATGTGGTTCATGAGAAAATTTGAGCGCAGGCCGCATAGATGAGATTCCTGAAATAATGCCGTATACTAAATCGACTATAGGCCGCACTGGAGCGTTTCAGGGTTTTCTCGCAGAAAAATGCGGCCTACAAGCGCGTGAATGCGGGTAAGAAAAAAATAATTGAAGCACCAACCCCATTCTGCGTCCCCGGTTCAAGTAAAGGGTTAGGTTTCGAACAAGAGAAACACTGGTGAGAACACTTGTAGAAGAAGAAAAAAAAACAATATTGTACAGGGGTTCTCAGGGAACTAGGCCTTAGGGTCCGGCTTTCCGATGAAGGGCGCCACCGATCAACACAACAGCATCTGCCGCCCAGATTTACTACACTGTTTCTCCAGTCGTCTGGCAGGAATCCCAAGCGGGGAGAAACAATAAAAGAGCACCGGGAAACGCAGACGGCAAGCGGGAGGGGATCCGCAGGGAAAACACTGGGGACGGAAACATCTTTGGCATCAGGTGTCGTGGGCTTCAGGGACGATTTATTTCTTCCGCATGGGAATACGTGAGCAAGGGGGTCGATGGTCTGTGAAGGACTTCGCGACGTCCAGTCAAGCATCATATCTTCCCCAACCGCGCCGTTCGCCCCCCCTCGCTCATGACTTTCCCGTCCAGAATTTGCACATCCTTATTGGTTCCCAGAGAGAAAAAAAAGCTTCAATAACACAAAAAAGGGCTTCTCGTTCGTTCTCAGGTTACCGGCGTCTCCAGTACATCGCGTACCCGGACACCATATGACAAAGGCGCATAACCCAACTCCTTCCGAACGGCGCCGGAAAAAATAGCGAACACGACAGGTTCTGGACCTGCACTTCACCAAGTCCCAAGAACTCCGCCACCACTTCCCATGGACTCTGGCCAATCGTGGAAAATCAACCGAGTTGGAATCTCATTCAGACGCTTGATTAAAATTATGATAAAAAGTAGAATAATCAGTGCGTAATCAAAGTAAAGGAAGATTACACTGACCTCCATTCGAGAGCACATACGAAAGGCTTATCGAGTTACACGTTGGAAATAAAGGTGGACTCCCTCTCTATAATGATCTTATCTACAACGATGTTCTCTGTATAAATAAATTTTTTCTCCCATATTATACGGGTTCTCCGCAACGAAATTCTCTCTACAACGCATATTTTCTGGTCCCTTGAATTTCGTTGTAGAGACAGTCCTCTTGCATATCTTATAAAAAGATCAGCAGGCGAAAAGGTTGGGAAACTCCGGCATGTACAGGAACTACTGCGCATTTGTATTACCTCATAAGCTTCTCATCATAAGCATCAAAACATAGTTTGCCTACTACTGCTGATAAGATACCAGCAGGAATCTATTGCTCCCTTACTAAGAATGTAGAAGAATATAAATTTCTCCGACTCGAAAATTTCGACCCGGAAGCTTAGGGTGTCGGGTCACAAAAAATGAAGCTGAAGTAAATCACAAGGAAAAAATAACATTCCAGAATCTAGATAAAATTCGTCAAAGAGGAAGTTTTTCCATGTAGGAAAAAACCTTCGCATTTCCGGCGAACATCTCCATAATTTACGCAACATAACGCCCAAATTTAGGGAAATTTGACAGCGATAGCCTACACTGACCTTGCCCTCATCGATTTGTTCCATTGTTGAGTTGTAGGGCTTTGGTAAATTTCGCAACAATCGCGCGAATAAATAAAAGGAATACTAGGCACAGCGTGGCTTCTCACGGGGCTGCGCGTGCACGTACGCCCACGATGCCGGAAGACAAAGAGCCTTCCACACCAGCAGTTCGAGATTTCTGCCCGAGATAATTATTCTTCCCAGGATAGTAGGCAAAGAAAGCCAGATCGAATCCGAGCAAAGACGGGAACAAGAACTCGGAAGATTCCACGAGACAGCCGGGCAAAGACGCGAGTAAAACTCGGACTTGGCTCAATAAAACGAGGGCCCGCCGAGGATCCAATCGATGAAAATGACCCCAGACACCCCGAGTTGAACCTCAATCAACTTCTTCGCTCCGAAGTAGGCAAGGCACGCAGACGACCCCTCGGAATATCCCTTTTTATAATTTCCTCATCTTCATGAACGGCGCTGACAACTCCAACATGTTCATCAGCCCTGCCTCCTAAAATTCTTATTCCGCGTTCCATACACCAACAGCGCACGATGCATTCCGGCCCATCACTTCTGACCCCGGGCCACGTCCGCCCCCATGCCCACGAAAGTGATGAAACAATTCAGAACGGCCACGAGAATAAACCACGCCAGCTCAGCTCGTTCGCCCCCAAGCTTAACAGACTCACGCGCCATCACCTGTTCTACATCTCAGGTGATTACTGCGAGCTCATCAGAGTTTGTGCGAGAGTCCTCATCAGCACCGATCCGGCTTTGCGATCAATGAACACTTTACCGGGGCAACTCGTACGGAGACAAAGAGGAAAAGGGCGGCAAGACGGATTGATTCCTCGGGTCGTGCAGCAATCTCGCTCCATACTGTCGTATTCACGCCCATTACGGCGTGTTAACCAGGGGTGTTCATCAAGGACAACAGCGCCTTGTCCAGGTGGATCAGTTTATTACCAACTCTCCCGGCAGGAGAGAAAGAGAGGACAAAACAAAAGAGGAAAGAGTAACTCCGTAGACTAGCAGCTATTCTTCACGCTTGCTTAAGTTCGAACAGCAATCCACGATTTCCCCGGACAGAGGAAGAGAACTACACTCGTGGCAAGTGAGCCACTTCCGAGGCAGGAGATGCCGTCGCGCGAGTGGAACACAATACCGTTCTGCCAGACGCGTCGGGGTCTTTCAGATGCGCCGGCTACCCAAAACGTAAATCTTGTCGACAGTAAGGGAATCCGATACGGGGATCGTTTACACGACGCGCACAGTACACCAAGGGAGCAAGAAAAGCTCAACGTCCTCTCGTCGCTCTGCTACCGAATGCACCGCGCGCACTCGGATTTCCGACGCAAGTCAGGAATGCGCGTGAGTTGCCATTTTTACCCCAGTAACTCAAAACCCACCCGACGCCGGTTCGCAAACGCAAGAAGCCGTCCAGCACGTCACCACCCATTAGTGGAAGAGAACACTAACGGAAGTGCACTGAACTCGAGCATCATTGCGTTTTCAGCAGGTAACTCGACAATATTATCGAGAGGACCTTACAAACTGACGTATGTAAGATGCGTATGCAAAATTTGAGATTGATTTGATGCCTCAGACGATCCTGAGACTCTCGAACATCTGTTTCATCCGGAAGAATGAGCAGTCAACGGTATACAAGGGTTGCCTTATTACCGGTAATTGTGCTGTCTTTCTCTTCCTTTGTTACGCGTCTGGTCGACCGGATGAAGGTGGACAGAATTTCAAGGAATAATATTGAGACTATTTCCAGACCCGCTCTCAAAAAATTCGTTGCCCCAGGTTAATATGGAAATGAAATATAAACCCTAAAAAAGTATCCCGTACCTGCGATGAAAAAGTGCTTACCTGTCACACCGGAAATTCGTGTGAATTTATGAACAGTTTAAGCAAGGCAAACTATTTAATTTTAAAGAATCTACTCAGTGGTTGTGCTGAATCTGAAAACCGGATTCCAACGGACAAGTACTCAGATCTGAGCAATTTTCGTGCAATGATTCAAAATGAGACGGTTGATTGATCAAATCAGAATGGAATACGAATAAATGAAGTCCCGGAACAAAAGCTTCTTCGAGCACAGTATAATATCACAATTAATTCTCCAGGGGTACGGGGGCCTCTAACTCAGAAACGTGGGTACTCGAAGTACTACAATCGACGTTATTGACGCCACTTCCGAACTTTAAATCAACATAAGTAAAAATCACAATGGAATATTCGTCGAAGTACCAGAGAAGCGCACTTTGATTCAAAATATCCAGCGAAGTAAGATTTACAGTACTGTACTGTACTGTACTCTACAGTACAAGGGCATCCAGCGATGAGTTTATTGCTCACCGAAAATTCCTATATTTTCATTTCCTCGCCAGAATATCAGCATTGGTTCAATCATTACTTATCGTAATCACCACGGAAGCTCTGCACCTTCATTATACATGGCATTCGAAAAGAGGAATATACAAGAATATGCCTGAAAACTACCGACGCTCTTCAATAACTGCGTGGAATGGGAAACCTGAACGCTTCAGATGCAGGAAGCAACGAACGAAAATAATGGTGCCATGCACGGTACTTGAAAAAAGACGACCTTTCCTCGTGTCTTCAAGGAAATAAAAATTGACACTATCTGTGCTTTAAATAACCCCACCAAACAGTTCTCAAGAAACTGCATGGCGTGCTTAAATCAGAATTTTCAAGGAACTCGAAGAGATTCTTAGAGGACGAATCCCGAAGTACTTGCCATGACTAACAGATACTTAATGCTTCTTGAAATACAGGTATAGCAATCAGAATGACGCGAATGCTGGTGATTGGAAAATCACCGCGGCAGTACTCGCACGGAAATATATTTATGTACAGTTCAACCAAATACGAAGAGGACGGAGGAATTCCTTCGCAGGCAAGGTCGGACGACAAAATCGACAAGAACAGTTAATTTATGACAAGTCGTCAGAAGTCACAAACGGACGGACCCCCGGGGACATGCTGGCCACAGAACAGCAGGTAGTCGAGGCTATCGGTCACACACAAGCGAACTACACGGCACGGAATAATCAGGTTAAAAAAAATACACAAATCAGTGAAACGAAACAGGACTGGGTTCAAGCCGTTCATCAATTCAGCGTTCCGTAGGATGTACAGTTTTCCAAATTCGAGCAGAAATAAGCAGCACGAAGTTCCAACACATCAAGGGGATTCTGAAGTAAACGACGGAAATGAAGCCATCCATGAACGCAGTTCGAAACAATATTTCATCGCACTTTTCAGCCGGATCAAGTTGGTGCCAACAAGGAGGCGGAGGCCTGAAGCCATTCATGAACCAGCAGGACAAAAATCTAAGGCCGGGTTCAACGAATCCGTAGTTACAAACTGCCCGGCTTTTCCCTTACGCTTTGCGCGTCGACGCAGGCATTTCCATCTTCATCGCTCAAATGCAAGCGCGGAGATTCCGGGGTGTCATTTCCACGATCACGAACCAAGAAACATGAATTAGCCACTGGTAAAAAAAAAATTACATAAGGGAATTCTCAGCCAAACGTTACCAAGTTACCATCGTGGTTGCGTTAAAATAGTCGCCTGGATCTGAATATTCATGCTTCTGCCAAGCCGCGGAAAAACATTATGCAACCGGAGCCGAGATGAAAAATTTCGCAAATGGTAACTGTCGGTTGTTTCTCCCCAAACAAACTACCAGCATTGCTCTGCATAACATGAACTCCGGAGGAACGGCAGCGGAGTCAAATAAAACGCAAAATTTTAAGTAGGGGACCAAAAACATTTCAACAACGCCTCCATTAAACGGTCACAAGGGAATTCGCGGGATTTATTTTTCTGCGGTAAAATTTTTAACACAATAAACAGGCTTTTTCTTTACCGAGTGTATGTAATTATAGTCCGAGTGAACCTAAATGAAGAAATACGAACTTGGGCAGCAATTTCAGGGAAAGAACTGTGTAGACCGAATTGAATTTGCAACTTCCTTTTCGGGAGCTGGGATTAGGCTTCTACGGAGGCAAAACTTGACGAACAAACTTTTCTGAAGTTAATCCCTGATGAGAACGAAATTAAGTCTTCATGTATGAAAACATCTCCGTTATTTTATGTTTCCAAGGGTTATTTATGAGAAATCGTGCGTTAGTACGAGACTCACTTACACTTGACATAATCAGACACTTGAGGTCGACATAATCAGACACTTGAGGTCATTAAAGAGATGTTTGAATATAATTATCTCCATTCGTCAATCCATCCTCGACTACATTTTTCGCCCACTGAGAATGGCAAAGAAAAGAGCTTGAAATTTATCTCGAAGTCCATTACTAACGACCACGAAATATATGTTCAAATACTGTACTGTACATCGAATTCATGATTGTAAAAATATTGAAATTGGCTAAAATTATACTGAAGAACAACAAGTGCATGTACGATGAGACGATGCGAAAAAGTTGCATTTTGGAATCAGCAAATGAATCCGTTGATTATCTATAGTCTCAATACTTACGGATCACCCCTCGCAAATGCGTTACTTTTCAGGGCTGCGGCAGATACAGGACAATTTAGAGTACTGCATACAGTATGCCGAACCCAAATTATCAGTAGCACACTTAGGTATATCATCGCATACATACAGGATTCCGAAAATGACGTGAGGAATTGCAACCCAGGTAACCAGGTATGGATGTCTGATGTGAAACCAGATGAACAGTGTTACGGAGCATTTCGACGTGTAACGCTTTGAGGAGGAACGAAAGACGCCAGAGTCGCTAATGAAGGCAAAATTCGCAGCCAGGCGTTAAAATGAGCGCGAAACGCACAGTGCAGAGACACTTGGCGCAGGAGCAGAGCCCAAGATAACACGCCGAGGAAAAAGGCTCGCGATGCCTCCGGGGACTGATTTACAAGACGCTCCCCGTCGTCTAAATGGCAGGGACGGAATGCCCATGTGGGGAGATTTCTTGGGGAAAACGACCAACTCGATTCGCGAAACGCCCAGTCAGAATAGAAAAAACTCGAGAGTCATGACGTTTCAATCTGGGAAGCCCATCCATTACCGGCGAAGACAAGGCGCGAAGCCGCTCACACGGTTTTTTCCTGTGTTTGAAAATTTCGACGATATTCACACAAACCACCCCCAACAAACAAACTAACCCTCGCGACGGGGATTTTCAGCACGCAATCCGTTCCAGAAGGAAAACGAGAGACTATTTTTAATTTCCAGTTATTTGACATTCTGGCGGGTGGCCAAGCAGGGTGTCGACGCGATCACAGCGACCAGCAGTCGTTGTCGCACGCGAAGGTCGTACTCCCGACGACAGACGATCTACCACGTCCTTCCGAGATCTTCATTTGACCCGGCGTTGTGGCGATTTCCGACGCGGAAAATTAACCCAGCGGGGAACTTACCACACTCTTGTAGCTCGCGAACAGAAGGCTCAGGGAGAGTTGCCAAGAAATTCTCCCAGGCCGGCGAGCCATGACCGTTGAAAGTTCCGGAGAAGCTCCGCGACACCATACGGTTGTCAGCAGCAGGGCATCGAAATTTGCAATGCAAGACGAAGCCCCTCGCGATAACAAACAAAACAGCGTCGACATTGAAAGTCAACGAGACATTCCGGGCCCTGTTGAAAACTGCACCCCGTCGTGCCCAACAGACGAGCTACTTCTCGGGGAACGGGGCAGTGACAACGAGCGATTCAATTTTCACTAGGATTCTCTCGTCCCCGGTTGCGCCCCCGAGACAAGACCCATCGACCATACCATTTTTCACTTCGCCAAGTTTCTCACACGTCGCGGCAGCAGGACGCGATCAGGTTACAGTGGTACGCCTCATACAACGAACCGTGTCCCATATGAGGAGCTCATTGGTGGGTAAAGGTGACCACTTGCTTTAGGCTAACAGCAGTCAATTTTTTCCGCGAAAAATTCTACTTGAGCTGCTCTTGCTTCTTCAGTTTCGTGGGCAATTTAGTCAATTTAGTGGATTGACCATATTGATAGGAAACTGGCAAGAAACTGTAATCAAATCCAGACCCATCGACACGGGGCTGTAAGTTACACTTATAGCCCCATTTTTCCTACCATGTATATATTTTTATCATACAGTACATCATTTTGATCACTAACATTCGTAAATTAAAACGAATCGAAATATTTTCCAAGCCTTGTCGCTACATGCAAATGTTTTCCATACAAACAACCTTACTGGAACGGATTGAGTTCATTGTTTGAAGCAGGGAGCTTATCAGAGTTTTTGAGGGACTTCGACAGGATTCGAATGTACGTTTAAAAATATGTTCAAATTTGAACTAGAATGAAATATATATTTTCTTTAAGCACCAAGAAGTTCAATGCGAAGTTGGTGTCGTCAGGAAATTGAGATGGTATAAACGCATGTGGTCTAAATCTGATTAAGAATCACAGGTTTTACTTTTGGTACGCGGGCTGATAAGCGAACATTACGTCTTTGCAGTTGTACAATCTATAAACAAAATTACAAGGCCCTGGAATGCTGGAGATGATGCGTGAACATCATGTCTTGAAAAAGGTAGTACAGTACATCAAGAAAAAGGTTAAAACGTCGCGGTACGGGCAACCACTGGGCTTGACTTCGTCTACCTCGGGCTGCAACCACGGGGACAAGATGAGGGTTTCACCCGCGACTCGGTGCAAAACGGATCGTCGAAGGGTCCGAAGCCCCGATCGCTCGCTTCTCCTCGTCACCCAGGAATGCGGCCGCGGAACACGGGCCGCTTCTCCGACTCCCGTCTCAATGGGTCATCCTGATTTATAACTTACATCATCAAACAGCGGGGAGCTCGTCCTCAACAGCAGTCTCATGGGACGCCAATCCAGGTGAGACTTCGTGCTAGCGGCGGAGCAATAAAAAAAAATTAACGAGAAACCCTTCGGATGATGAAACCGCGCTCCTCCCCGCCCTTCGATTTGGGACCTCGTTTGCTACCATTTTCTCATTAAACGACCAGTTATTGTAGCAGAACCTATCAGCACGGAGAACACCCCGTTCTTTCCCAGGCAATCCTGACGCGGAAATTACAGGTCCCGCGTCAAGGTTGGCCATCGGATTAAATAATGAAAAAGCGCGAAACTTGAGATGCATAACGAGATCCCCGTCATATCTCACGACAGCGACTCACGTTTACCAAAACCGATAGAAGAATTGGGCGTTGAGACAAGTGCTGTCCGAGGTTCTGAGTCGAAAACGTAGCCCACGCGTTGTTAACCCTCCAAACGAAGGTGTTCAACAAGATAGATTGGATTCTTGACAAGATATAATCCCTACATCAACACGATACAGCATAAGACACTGTATCGTCTCCAACTTCTCTACTTGAAATTACTGAAACGAAAAAAATCCTTATTCAGAGAAGAAAAATAATTTCCGTCCAGAAAGACAATCCTGTACTGTACTGTATTCTGGCGGTTATTGGTCGCCGTTTTTCCGCATAAAAAATGAAATAAAAAACTCGAGGGAGCGCATAATCAAGATATTTGACTAAAAGCGGCCAACGTTCGATAACTCATCATAAATTAGTAATGGATTTGATGAAATCGTCTCAACAAGTTTCGGACGCTTTCATTTAAAATACAAAACACGAGCCCAAAGATGATGGCGCATATTTTAGGAGAATCGACAGGTTTTGCCCGAGCGTTGGCCGAATTTTTCGTAGAAAAATGCGTTGCCAATGCATTTTTCTGCCCTTGAAAATCCGCTGCCAAAAATACAAGGACGCGGTTTCAAATCGTGGAAATACGGCAGATGAGCTTTGGATTCTTCACCTCTTGTTCGAAATTTTACATGCGTGCCGTTTTAGAAAGAAGAGGTCTCGGAAATCTAGCGTGACACGAAACGGGTCCTTCGTCTCGGAAAAAAATCATCGAGGTTGTTCCGCTCAATGTTCAAGAAAAATACGGGCACAAGTCGACAAGACGTCGGGGAAGCGTGAAGAAAAATAGAGGATCAGGGAGCAGAAGAAAACGTCCGACTGGAAGAAACAAAACCAAAGAATCGGCGGAGAAAAATCGACGGGCAGAAGGGAGCACCTTAAATCACGTGCCACGGGCTGGAGGAATTGACTCATCAAAGGCGTGGACTGGGGCATGAAATGAGGAAGCATTAAACACGCACCCGAGTCGAGCACGGCGCGGAGAAAACACGCGAAGCCGAGAGAAACTTCGCACTCGCACCACGCCTCCGATTTCGGCAGTTCGGGGGAACGTGTCATTTACGCCGCGAGATGAAATTCCGAGGCGCAACCTGGAGGCATAATTCATCACTCGCCGTATCCCCCATCGCGGAAAGATTATGAAGACATTACGAGCACCCTTCTCGGTCCGACACGAAAACTTTCTTGGTTTATTCCCCGGTCGGTCAATAACAGTACGGAAAACGAAACAAAAACAAAACTGGATCGCCTCCAGGGCCGTCGAGAGAAAACGCACTCGCTACTTTTGATGAATCGGATTCCTGAGAATCAGTGCGTCGGGGTGCGAGTGAGTTTTTCCTCATCAACACTCGGAATTTTCGATTGCGGCTGGCGAGAAACATCATCCGGGCCGTCAGAAACTTCTGGGGAGCGAAGACAGGCGGCTAATTCGAAACGAAATGCAGCCGTAATGATGGAATGCGCGGGGAGGAACGGGGGAAATGATCCATGCGATCTGGTCAACGTCCTGATCAAGTCATACGAGATGAACTGGTAGTTGAGACAAGTGCATCTTGGCACGATAGATGCCCGTGGCCCTGCAAGGCACTTCACGCCGGGACGCGAGATATCTTCGTTTTTTATTCAGCCCTTCCCAGCAGAGCTCCGTCCCACACCATCTAGTTAGCAAGAGTTGCCTCACCTGCCGGACCCGACACTTACCGCAATTAGACCTTCACAGCACGCCAGAACACGAAGAAAAATGAATGGCTCGCAGCCCTGAACGCCGCGGGAAGGGATTCCGACGGAGAGGAACCACTTCATCGCGACGCGGGTTATTCGGCGGATACGAATCCTCCGCCAAAAGGGGAGGAAAAAAGGTGGCCGGTGTCTGACCCGAGGGAATCCGGACAATGAAAGAGTAAATGAATGTTTTCCTCCGCAATCGACTCGAGAGCCACGATGAACCCTATCTCGCTTTGTTTGCCACTCAACCTCTCTCGGCGAAAACAAGCCTTTCGGATTGCTTCGGGGTTTCTGCTTCAACGGTCAGCGGTAACAAGGCAAAAGCACCCCGAGACTCAGCCAAGAAAATCGACGGGACCCAAAGAACCGCAGAGAAGAAAACTTCCTACGTCCAGTTTCACATCAGAAAAAGAGGGAGCATTTCCATGCCTCCTGAGGCAGACGACCAGGAACATTCAAAATCCCTGGCGGTGATCACGGAAAGTTCAATATGCTTTTGAAACGCAGCTAGCAAAATAAATACTGTGCCGTATTTGTGAGATTATCCGTAGCACTCTCAATCTCACTACCAATACTGTAATTGCTTTTCGAGAACTGTACAGGCAGCATCAGTTTCTTCGTACAAGATTATATGATTCCTATCTAAAATGGTAGTCGCATTTAAATAGTAAAAAGCCACATTTCTCCTTAAACTTCGACTTCTTGTTTTCATGTTTCAAATCACTTTCGAAAATAAAGGGTGCTGTCCCCATTTTCCCCCACGGAAAATAATAATCACGGGAATACGTGAAAAATATAACCTAATATTAACCTCACGCAAAACATAAGGGTTCACTCATCTAACTGAAAACGGTTCCAATTTCCCGCTCCAAGATATCTTCACCAGGCATTTTAAAATGAAGGCTTTTCTTCCAGCCACTCTTCAGATTACGCTTTCACAAACAAAGGTCTTGCATTCGTTGGAGATCTTCTAGATTCAACTTTGTTTCGCGGTCTCAACTATAGGCATTGCACAGTCGAGTAATGCACGGACGTTACGAATCTGCTTGCTGCAAAAAGATCCATTTTCTGATATAAAAAATTACTAACACTGCCAGAAATTCCGGAAATTATGAGCGATCTGATCCTTCCAAATATTTATGACGCACCAAAGGATTAAAAAGGCTTAGGCTCTCTCCCCCTCTCGACTCAAATTTTACTGAACGATCAAGAAGCATGAAGATTTCATTTTTATGAGACACTAAAACGTGTTTTTTGGTCTTTTACTTCCGTAGAAATGATTCAACGCAGTTCCGAAACAGTAACATTTCAGCAAATAACATGCGAATCAGTTTACAATTGCACGAAGGAAAGAGCAAGAGAAAAACACCCCCCCCCCCCCCCTCCCCAGAAAGCCACTACGTTCAAGAATGCTAAACGATGCATTGATGAGGCAATTTGACAAGACCTCGTCCCCAACGAGGTAAAGCAACGATAAGCGCCGTTGGCAGGAATCGAAACGGAACTTCGCCCCGGTAACATTCCAAGGCACCTGCGTTTTACATAAAATACAAAATGATGCTAACAAGGGGATTCCAACAGGAGCCGCTCAGAGCCCGACAGAAGGGCAAGAGATCGGGTTCATATTCCACGATTCTGGGATGAACCCGCTTAATGGGCGGTCTGAAAGAGATCCGCGCAAAGATAGTCATCATAAAACCATCGAACTTGATGCGGTCCCTCTCCGTGTCGAAGGCTGCTGCACAGACGCATTCGCATCAGAAAGAATCCGCCAGGAGGTAACGTCAGCAAGGAAGAAGACGAAAAGCAAGAAAAACTCCAGAATGTGACGGTTTGAGGTTTTCCAAGATATATTCACTACGAACTCTATTCACCGACCGCAGGATTCGGAGGCGGAAAGCGCCACAGCACTTTGAACACCACGCGGCTGATCAGATACACAATGGTGTTTACATCGCTCATAATTCAAAAGTCACCGGCAACAATGGACTTGACGGATGGGGAAGAAGGACGGGAAATTTTGGGTTCAAGCTCCGTAACGCGGCGGCGTGCCGCGAGCTCAACAAAAGCAGCGCGAGCCGAGATCGCAACGTGGTATCTTTTTTTTTGCAGCGATTGATAGCTCTAACCCGAGGGAGGCCGAGAGGAAACGCGAAAGACAAACGAACGGAGATCGGAATGCCGCAGTAATTATGAAAAAGCCATAACTAATCGAACGGAGGATCGTAAATCGCAGCCCAAATGTCAGGCCGCTTCGCTGCGATCCGCGAGATAACTTCATCCGGTACAAGGAGTGGAGACGACGGCAAGAGCTGCTTGTAATTTATAGCGGCTCTGAACAACCAAATGCACTCGTCGGAGGTCGGAAGCTGCAAAACCGACGCGGATTTTACAACTGCCCTTTTTTCCGGACCTGACAAGGTTCATCAGCACGGGTCGCAATCAGGTCCCGGCGGAAATGAATTTGCTCCCGGCACGACCTCGGCACGCGATCCGGCGAAACGTTCCACGTGATTCCATCCAGATTCCGTACCAGATCTTTCTCCAACGTCAGACCACACAACACGAGGCCCGGCGAACGATAACATCTTCTCATGCATTGATCGACGTCAAATCCGCATATTATACCCGCGCGCGACCATGCGATAATTGAAACTCGGTCAAATTATGCAACGCTCGTAACATGAAACTAGAAAGTGGGAGAAAGCAGCGCCTCTGGCAAGCTCAGGGATGAAGTCACTCCGGGCGACGGATCCCCGAGCATTCGTCAAACAACGCCTCGGTCAAGAAATGAAATCCACCGCCGAGGGCATCGCTATTTATGACTGATGAATGTCGGCAGTAAATACACCTGTAAGTCGGGACAGACTCAGCTGATGAATCGGGCCACTCTGCTGGTCTCGAAAGGCCGATGAATGTAATAATGACGGAAGCGAGCCTGTGCGTCACGGACCACGGGTCAGCAGCGAGAAGCCAACACAGACAGGGCAGACACACATCATCGTTGCATCAACGATTCCGATCTCCGGCTGGGCAAGGTACAACAATGATAGAAGATGCATAAGCAACGAGGCTCATGCGCCGCGGGTTCGCGAGGATCAACCTCTGGCAGAGAACGAGAATCAAGGCTCAATTACGCCAGCCTTCGCATCCCAAACGCGAGATCTAATCAAAAGAACAAGTCGGTCCTGCTTTTTTACTGTCGCAACGTCCGTCCTCGATTCATTCATCCCATTGTGCAAGCGTGATTCACGCCCGAAATTAACTTCCGCGCGATTCCCATTATCCGCTAGCGGCCGTGAAGTACGCCGTTCATTCATCATGGAAAATCCGGAGTCGATTTGGCTTTTCCGAGCCTCGCACCGGAGAGACAAACAAGTCTATTAGGTCAGGCCCAGCTCCGGTAGAATACCAACACGATTTCCTCTCCTGTCGGGCCACACGATCATTAACGAGAAAAATTTTCGTCGGTTCGATCATCTCGCGCACAACGGCCGCAGGTTGGTCTGACTTCCGCCGAACTGCTTCCAGCAACCGTCATTTCACCTCCTCGTCATCACGGAAGGAACGAATAGATCACGATTAAGTCGAGAATCGAAATGAGCCACCGGGAACTCAATCACGTCTCTCTGAATGGCGTCCGCGCCGACTCGGCAAGGCGGTGCAATCCCGACGAGGAAACCGGGAGCCCAGAGCGTCCTTACAACAAAACGCTTTGTGCTGGTCGTCCACTCGGATCGGCGTCCCAACGTATTGGGTATTACACCGGCTGCGTGCAACAACAGGGGGAAACCACACGGCTGCCGGGGAGTTCTCACAGAACAAAGGTATTCATCCACGAATTCGGAGCAGTGCGGGACGAACAAATTTCCACCGGCGAGGCTTTCCGCTTTTCAGCCGGCCAAGCCTCGCGGGACACGAGTATCAAACCGTGTAAAGATAAAACGTTCAATTTCCCCGAGTAAATACTACACAGAGCGCTCTGGCCATGACTCAGCTCCTAGAATGCAAACCTGCAATTTCTCCGGCGCCCAAAAGCGCCGCGACTTCTACGCACACCGTCTCAATCAACTCGACCTCAAGAAATTTCTAATTTCTGGCACAGCCGAAGAGTAAACCATTACTTAGCATTGCAGCCAGTCGCATCGCGCCGCATGCAACCAAATGGATCTCGTTCAGCAGAACCCAAATAGGCCAGAAGGAAAAGCCTCCATAGCAAATAAGAGTGAGCCATTCGTCTTCATGGGCGGAAACAAGACCTGTCCAATCCAGACCGGAATTCCAGGGACAGCTGTTCTATTAATAACAATAATGCTTACGAGAAATCCCACTCCATGCTGCCATCATGGGCTTTGACGCGCGCAATGAACATGCGACCAAATTCTTTCATTATTCCATTGCCTAACATGGGGACTCACAACATTTCTGAGAACTTCACCACTTACAAGACATGAGTGTGAGTTACAAGTCCTGGGTGCCATGCACCACCAACAGTACAATGAAAAAAAAAAATAGCGCACTCGAATATTTGAACAAAATATTGTTTATTCAATGGTTTATCCCATCTGGAATAAAATTCATGAAATTTTTGCAAGAGAAACAATCTATCTCATTGCATAAAACTTCCGGAACAAATTTAATTGCGAGTATCGATAGTCGAGGTTTCCCCCATGAAATTTTGCCTAAAAGTTGAAATATTCAGCTTAAGAGGAATGGAATCAAAACGGAAGACATTCAATTGCCTCAGAAATTCGGATTGTTGATTGAGTCGAATAAAATTCCTTGAATTATAAGGAAGCTGTAATCTGAGTCAACTCAAATCCGGCATGTAAAATGAGAGTCTCGTCAAGTACGACTGGAAGCAATGCCCCACAGAAACACGCCAGGAATAAATTTAAAAATTAAGCCCTTCTACTAATGGAATTCAACTTTCACAGTCCATAATGATAATTACGGGAATCGTGAGCAGAATGTGGAACGGACTTTGCGCAATACTTCACAAGTACCACGTCTCCCTTTTGTTTAATCAACACTGTTCAGCATTATCTGGCTCAAAAATTTAATTAGGTATGTGCCAATGAGATAAAAATAGGGAGCGCGCGTTCGGGCGGAATTAGAGGGTCCAATAATACGAAAAACATGCCACGGCCCGGCTGAATCCAGGAGCCCATCCGGAACGGTTAGGTACATAATGATCACACGGGTTCGGTAAATGCAGGGAAGCAGGTTCGTTAGAAGCGTCGCTCGACAATAAGCCACAAGTGGCAGCTTGGACCTGGCAGCGACGGGGCGCATTAAACGTCCCCGTCGTTATCAAGAACGACGGGGTGAGTGGGGGATCAGACGCAACAATCGCAAGAGATACATCACGAAACTGCGGCAGCAAAAGCAGGGCATACAGCCGTTATTGTGCCCGAAGCCTGCAAAACATTCACAGCTGAGCGCTTGTATCGACTGTTACCGCACACAGGGGGATCTCACGTGCACATTGAGAGTCGTGTTGTTTTCGGGAAATTTTCTCAAGCTTGGCTTTCCTGAGCATCTGTGCTTTCCGAGCATTGTCCGCCTACAGCACAATGCACTTCGGATATCGGCCTCCCCCCAAAAGCATCCAAGTTCTGGCAAGATCCTCACGAAAAATACCCCCAACTTCCGAAAGCGTTCGGCGAAACCTCTCGGATCTAATACCCTCCATTCCTCTTTCAGCAGCTGCTCCACTAAATGGTTCGGGCCCATCAGAACTATTGAAAGTTGAGCAGTTCCATTCACGTTCTGACGAAAGCAGGGTAAATGTTTGCCGCAGACGAAAATAATCCTCAATTTATGCAAGTGGTTACCAGTCCTGGTCCGTAGACCAAGGGTTCAATTCTACGGAATCGGAATGCCGACTTTTCGGCAGATGCTTAAAATATTTAGCTTGTTTATCATGCCTTAATAAATTAATAAACTAATGGAGGAAATTAATTATAATCCATGCCGCACTTGGGTTGAGAGAACACACCTGCATTATGAATCCTCAGTTCAGCTACTCGGTTCGTGAATATCGATCAGTATTTTACTAAAAGTAAATAGCCAAAATTTACGCAAGAGAAACAGCAATTGCGGAAACTTTGCCATCAGAAGATATGCAAAAATGATCGTAAAAGGGCTATAATCAAATGAAAAGGTACTCTCGAAGGTTCCCACGTATAGCGGTGGCAACTCCACCTTTCCCCACCTCCCACTCGTTTCTAAAACTGAAGTGCTTCCGAAAGTTAGGTCAAATCAGTTTAATTTGGGCTAGCGTAGAAAGGGTATTGTATGAGAACGCAAGGAAAGATAAATTATTTATATAATTTAACCAACCGAAGTTCCGCCACCCGATACATTGGTTAGGCATGCTGCGTCGACTGTAGATCGCGTGTTTAGTCGTTCAACTCGTTCATTTAAATTTATAATATTCTTGTATCCAATCGCAGAACAGTACAGTAGTCAATTTGAAAAGTGCGGGAAGAGGGGAATGTGACACGAGATGCGAGAGTTTTACACTATAAAGGCAGGGTTGCCATCACTGCGTCCTGTACGTGCTCTTGGTCAACGCGCTCTCGTCTTCAAAAAACAAGAACGGGAAAAGTTTCCATAAGTTTCTCTTAGTCGAATCAAGGATTTAAACATTATTTGAAAAGAGAGAGGCAGAAAAACATGGCTTAAAATTTCAAGAAAATGCACACAGAGAGGAAAATGAGTGCTCTGGCATTTGCCGCGAAATCGAAAGGGAATCCGTTCTGGCGAGCGTTGACGAGTAAGTCAAGCGTGAAAACCAGGTCAAGATTTGCCTGCCAATAGATGATGAAAATGTATCCCCCGCATGCAATGGAAGCGTCTTCGAGACCTGTCACCCATCAAAACGTTTCGGGTACCGCGAGTTCTTTCAAGTCAGAGGCATGGAAGGAATCTGACGCACGTGCCAACGCGAAGAAAAGCCTGGCCCACGGTTTGATCAGGGTTCCCACGGAATTCTCCTCAGGTATGAGGCGTATTTGGAGAGACTTGTAGGAAACGAACCACGCGAACGCGTCGTGTTTGCTAGTTCTGTGGATTCACAGCGTTAATGAGAGAGGACGGAATAGCGCAGAAAATGAAGTCGCGCCGAAAATAAATGACTGGGGGTTCCCGTGCCGACAGGCGGTGAAAAAATATTCGCCCACGTTCCCCCAACAACGTTTCGAGCCTCCGGGATCCAAAACCGGGAAAACCGAGATGACGGCGAAGACTTCGATTCATTACGCTGAGACGCGGCAACCCTCTTCTCCGAAAAAAAAAGGCCCGCAGTAAGAGAAGAACATAAAACTCAGAGAAAGTGTTGGGTGCGGGGGGACTGAATCCAGAGCCAGATGCATATGCATGACTTTACGAGTCTGGTCGCAACACGCAGTCGGGGAGCATAACAGTCACCCCAAAGCGGCGTGTCAACACATGGGAGCGTATTCTCGCGTTAAAATTCGACTAGGACAAAGAGAGCTGAGGGCACGATTCTTACAACCGTCTGGTTTTCGAGCGGTGATTTCAGGCTGGCAGTTCCAGGGATCGACGTAGATAGCTCAAGGGAACTTCAGTGTCTGCATGCGACCCATGTCATCTTATTCCAAATACAGTACGTAAGTATGCGAAGGACGCCGGCACGAGCAATCCAAGTTCAGATCCAACGCTTCGAGAATCAAAATGAATACATCAGATCATATCTTGCAAGTATCAGATATTATCCTAAATCCCAAGAGAACTCCGAATACTTTTCGATTTCCTCCGTTCTGAGGTTACTTCAACTTCATCAAGTACTTGATTCATCTGGGTTTGAATAGGGAAGTTATGGTCCTCTTCCGAATAAAAATATTGTGTTTCACGGAACACTTTTATGAAGCTTACCCATACACCGAACTGGAGAAATTCAAGCGAAAAAAAAAACTGCTGGCACGATACGGGACTATTTACTGTTGTTACTATATAACAGAAGTTCGCGGTATCATTTTTTCCTAGCCATGTATTTACCTAATTTATCCTAGTAATTTACCCACTATCACTCGAGTACCACGCATCCTCAGCAGCAAGACTCGCATTTTCATTTCTTGGCGAGGACTTTGCCCAAAATCGTGTTTGCATATAGCCCGCACGCCGATTTTTTGGCTGGAAATCTAAATTCATTTATAGAATAATCATTAGTAACAATAACAACCTCATAATAAAAGGAAGAACTTGCTAACCTTCGACTTGAACTAGTTTGATTTCATGATACATTATTTTTTAAATTTATAAATAGCTATATAGTCTGTACTAGCATACCACGCGCAACTCCACTTTTCTGCCCTGATTTTCCAGAAAAAAGGTTCGCGCGGTACTCGCCTAAATACATTATTCTTTCAAGACGAGTCACTGTTTGTTTATCATCCATCTCTCGGTCATTCAGCAACACCTATTATATCAACTCAAATTTAGGATTTCATCTAAAATTCACAATTTATAAACACTACATTAACTTCTTGAGCATTCCAAATTTTGCTCAAAAAGCGGAAATTTCCTGAATTTAATGCAGCATATTATTTTGAGTGACTTCTCGTATTTCAATCAGATTCGACTCCTTACTTTAGCTTGCGCGCGACACATTCATAAGCCCACCTTCACAAGGAGGATTTTGCTTAAGACTTTCCCAGATGTCCACAAACCAAATGTCAAAAAGCCGTTTATTGGAACTGCTGAGAGTCCTGATATAAACTCATCACCTCAACAACAAAAAACAATGTGCGCTGTGAAGACAAAATGAGATGGAAACCAAGGGAAGAAAATGACGTCACGGCTATCTCAATAGGGCGAGAATGTCGAGGGTGCCCAGGAATCCGACGACAGCGAGCGTGCGACTGCGAGTCATTCCCGACAACCGCGGATAACATGCGACGCGGCGCACGTCAACAAGCCATCAACCAAGTATTCGCGAAACGGAAGGAAACCGGGCGGCGGGGGCGAAAAACGTGCTGTTAATTATGATGCTGAGAATGCTTCTCCCTGCTAACAAGCACAAGCACTGTTCATCACTTCGCTCAGGTGCTAACGCCCCCCCCCTTTCTACACACATTTTTTCCGCTTTCTGACTGCCAGAAACCCACTGTCACCATGTTTTGAAACAACTCAAGCACCAATTTTTCCTCGCCGCTGCTACAGTTGCGCGCCGGCGCCTCAACCCATTGTCGCACCCTGCTATCGCGACAACATTTCTGTTCTGCTCAGAAGCAGCGGCTCGACCCTTCCGACGCTGTCACATGATGGACATAGATTTCCCACTCGCTATGGACTTCAGTTCGACGACGATAAGTTTCGTCACCCGTCGATTTATCGTGTGCAGAAAACAGAGATGCGGCGGGTCCACGGGGGCTCGACAAGAAGATGCATGGGATGAAGCGAAGAGAGAGAGCGAGGGAGGAAAAAAGAACAGGAGAAAAGAAAACAACAAGACCAGATTGAAGCCGCAGCGATAACTCGATCCCTTCCTATCGCCCAATGTGGGCAACGACTCCTGATAGTACTGCGAGGTCATTTCCCGCTATTAAGTCATAAATTAACTCGGTTGGAAATTCGAAAACAAACGCTCATTTCCAGCAGATGGGTCCGTCGGTATTTTTTCAAGCTCAAAAAACTTTCGGAATCGAAAACCCTCGGCTCGGACATAAATACTGGCATCATATACCAGGAGCTGGCAGGGAAGTTCATCAATACGCCAGACGCATCGCACTCGGCGAGCGATGCTATAATTTCGTTTCAATTTTTACCATCGTCGTTAAATTGCACATTGATGTATATTACATTAGGATCACTCCGAGAGTAACCGATCAGTGCATTGAAATTACACAGGTTTCGACTAAACATAAAAATGTGAGAAATAATAAACAAATTGAATCAGCATGGAAGTTCCAATCACTTCAAAAACGGGCGAAAGCCACGGAAACCGCATCGTGCCTTCTGCACGTCTTATTCCGAACGCTCATAAACATTCAGAACACCACAATGGAAACCTGTGAATGCAATTTACAGCTCTTGTCGGTTCTTACAAGAGCTTCAGTTATTATTTGTTTTATTTGCGGATTCAAGGTTGAATGCAGGATCATTTCCAAATTCCGGCACGATTATTTCCGCGGATTCGAATACATTTAATGGCGTCGTGAGATAACCACCCATATCGCGGTCTTCACAAAAATAATAAATTCGAGTTCGTGAATAATTTCAGTGTAAGAGACACTACAGTATGTCAGAGTTTGATTAATTAAACTCGAATCGTTTGGAACCGTGCTTGCTCCGGGGGAGAAAATAGAGATGTTGGGAAGCACGAGTCGGCATAGACATTGGACAATTAGGCAAATTTAAAGTAAATTTTTCATACGGTTATATAGTCGGGCTGATTTGCTGAGCGCCTATTGAAGCCAAAGGTGTATTTGTATTTAATAATTTCCAACCAACTACCGCATCAACTGAAAAAACCTTTTTTTTCAACATTTTGCTTAGTTGAATAAGGGTGTGTCTCATAATCGACGTCGTCCCATCTTCAGATGCATTTTCAATTCACACGAAAATGTATTACTTCCGAATTTCGAACAATTTAAAATGAACTAGCAAAAAAATCAACCATAACCTGCAATTGAACAAAGCCTATCTATATAATTTACAGTTTCGTCATCACAAGTCACTTCATCTCTAACCTGCAACATAAGTATGCAGCAGGATTATTTCGGAGCAAGCACATCGCACAAGAGCAAGTCACAAAGGAGGTATTCTTTCATTTCGCACGCACTTCTGGATCGTTCTTCGAATCAAACAATAGTGTTCATGTTCAAAATCTTGAAATAGAATGAGGGTGTAATAAAGTGCATGAAGTGAGACCTGGATGACACAGAAGCGGCTTCAGATGAGCCGTATTCACTTCTTCAGAAGAATATTATTGATAATGCTTCTTGGATTCGCAGGCAAAACGATTCTCATTTTTTAGCGCACACAAAAATCCCTGCATTCGCGCGAAAATAAATAAATTCCACGTCGAAAAGCAGTCATGAACAAAGCGCTTCATTTGCGGATTGCGGGCTCCCGTTACAGAGGGAGAGATCAGTTCGAACTCATTATGGCAATTGTTTTCTACCCAACGGACCGATACCGCGATCCCTGCATTATTTTTCTGTTTTGCCGGGAAATCAAGTGGTTAACAAACCGCAGCTCTTTCCGAAGCGTCTTTTTAATTTAGAGAAAAGAATGATAACTCACCTTCAAGACTGAAGAAAGCCGCCAAGCGTTTGATTGCAGAATGCCTGGGTATCACAGCGGACGGATCAAGGGCATCGGCTTCAAATGTATTCCGACGGCACGAAGGACCGACATCGATGATCCATATGCATGTTACCGCGCTGGTGTTGACTATCGATCATATGAACATGATTCGGGCACATACACGGGTGATGATTGATCACAGTCATTGGACGATTCGCGGGCAGTTCGAACAGTTCCCGATCCGACGCCTGCGTTTGCCCAGTACTCAGCAAGAAGCTGCTCTCAGTGCCCGTGCTGGCAGGACTGGAAGGCTGCGGCGCGTGTTGAGCTGCCGCCAGCGGGCCCGACGACGACACCATGATCCCAGAGTCGGATCCGCTGCCGTTCATGGCGTCCGTGCCGCCGTCATCGCGATTCACCTGCCGCTGCGAAGGCCGCCGAGTGAAATCCTCGCCGTCAGGGTGAACGTGTTGGCGGTGGTGATGCACGTGGTGGAGCTCGACGAGATGTGGATACGAGTGTTGTAGCGGCATGCGTGGCGGCGGCGGGGACGGTGGTGTCGCATTCGGCGGCGCCACGATCGTCTCCGCCAACGGGATGACCCAGCCGCCTCTGCCCGGCTGCGGGAGCCTTGCGCCGCGCATGCGCCCACAGTTACACACGTTGGACGCCCGTGGCGCAGAGAACCAGTGGTGGTGGTGCGGCACGTTCCGCGCCGGATGCATGGCCAGCTGTAATCCCGGCACAGGCCGCACGCCCGGACCGAGAATTTCGTGCGGGTGATGCAACCCGGGCTGAGCATGATGATGGTGGTGATTACCGCCGCAAATAGTCGCCACTTCCACGGACGCTTGCGACGGCGAGTGCCGCCCCCCACGATGACTGTTCACCGACGCGTCCGAGTAATACGCGCTCGAGGGATTCGAGCCCTGTTCCTCGACATTGCCGTAGGCACTACTCAACCCGCTCCTGTCCGGGATCTCGCAATACGTATTCAGTTCCGCGTATGTGGCTCCACTGGCGTTGTATTGCCCATCCGAATAGGACTGGAAGTCGTCGGGGGAACCCAGACCGGGCTCCTGAGCAGACCTGCCTCGACGATGCGTGCACAGCTTGAGCGAGAATCCGACAGCGGAGTTGACGCCGGTCTTGGGTCTGGCACCGGGGTTGGTTTCAGCACTGCGGCCTCTATCAGACCCACCCCGGGTCCTCAGTGCAAAGATATTGAGCCAATCTGTCGACGGGGAAGAAAAAAGAATACGCGTCTTGCTCAGGTGGAACATGATAATCAAGAGACCGTCAATATCTTGGCCACCGGCACCGGCACGCACACGGAAAATCACGATTTTACGGCACCGCTCCCGGCAAGCCCACACCGCTTATAAGCCACTCGGAGGAACCCGAGCCCAAACCAACACCATCGCTACGAGAATGACACGGGAAGCATGAATAATTACGATGACGCGAAACGGAGCAGGCGGCGTGCAAAGGCAACGCCCGCCGGGTCTACGGTGTCAAGAAGGAAAATGCTGGTCCTCAAGTGGCACCGTTGCATGTCGGGATTGCCCAAGTTGACACTTCTATTCACTCTCATTAGCCTCTCCCACAAAAATTCGGACCATAGGAGGGTCCCCGTGAACACCCACGGGCGGTCAATCCGGCACGCAGTTTGGATGCCGAATGCCTTGCACCTGCGTAATGACTGAATCGTAGCTGCGTGCCGGGCCCTTGTCAGCAAGACAACACGGCTAATAAGCTGGCCATAATTAATGAACTCTGTCCACGAACCCCGCAGATAAGTGCAGTCGATTCAACGCGACCTCTGGACAAGGAAACACCCTGTAACGGGAATTAAAATCCCTTCCGCCTGAAATAAAAACGTTATCGCTAACAGAGGATCAGATTACCTATCCAAGGGACCATAGAGCTCACGAAGGCTCGAAGTACAACAGAATTGCACGGAAGGAGGTAAATTTTTCTCGCAAAACGGGCAGGTGTAATTCAACACAAAAAAATTAATTCACTACGCTGCCAAGTAGCCAGCAAGGAAATCGAGATAATAGACTTGTCTTGCGCCTCGAGGAAACAATTATATCGGAAGTGTATAATGGCTCGAACTTTCCATTAAAAATCGGACGCGATTATTCAGCAGACCAGCGCATTACCCGCGTCGTGTTTCGAGGTGCTCGCGAGCTCGACCACGATGCATGTGAATTGCGTGAGATCTCTCATGGCAGCATTTCCCGTCGTATTTTCCATGTTCGATTCCCCAAAGAGGATATTTGAATACCAAAAACAGTTATAAAACTCTCTTTTGACATGATTTGGCATTCAACCCAATTTTAATCTTTACATTCTGTGCTCGTCGGAATTTTCGAAGAAGGAAAAAGACGTGCCCCGACTCTAACCGTTTAAATACAGTAAACCACATTCGGGATGTAAAAATCCGTCATTTAACGTTTAAAAAAACTTTATTCTACATTCGACCCGCATAGGAATAGTTTTAGATACAGTAGACGTTGATGTTGAGACAGTAAATTAAAAATCCCATTCGTGGCAAAAAAATTAGTTTGAGAGAATGATTTCAATACCTACCCGAGATCCACCATTAAAAAAAATAACCCGTTCTACAAAAATAACAAGCGGTCTATTCGTTTATCCAACATCCATAACACCATTAATGGACAATTATTATTGTTTCATTCCATCAGATTTCTTGGTCGGCATTTATGGATATCTCTCCATCTCTCTCTCTCACGAGGAAAACTCGAATAATGCAAATCGTACATGCATAGAATATTTCAGCGATTTCCTCGTGTAATTGAACACAAAACTTGGGGAATCAAATGAATATAACAGTAGTGGCTTCCAAATATGAGGGATAATTCCCCCAGAGCTACTCTTCAGACTTTTCGACCACTGGGAAATGAACAACAGTATTCTCATGCGTTTTTGTAGATGCAGAGCAGGACTACCACAATCCATTACCCATATCATGGGTTATTATGGGTCATCATTAAAGTCCCATCTAGCTGGCAATCCAGAAAACTGTCCCGAAATTAAAAAGAAAAGCACCAGTGGAGAGGAGAAAAGTAAAAAAGGAAAACTTCTGTCCATTCTCCTATGATCTGGATGAATTTCAACAATTTATGTCCACGATAATTCAAAGTGTTCTGTTTTGAAACTGTGTCCCTAAATATAAGCTCAGGAGTATATTTGCACAGTTTACGTGCATAGCCTTTAGCTTCAATCTCTCCATTTTCGCTATCTTAAGACAACCTACAGCGAATCAATCGATGATTCATTTTCTGTGGTATGCTAACTAGGGCAGTGTTGCCAAGATCGCTTTGCAAAGATTCCATTGTACATTTAGTACATCCAAACAAGACTCGTAGATTTCAGTTCTTGGACAGCTCTTAGATCAGGAGACATCTCGTATTTTACCGAAGACTTTTCAACCTTATTCTGGCTCATGGCCACTTTCCAAGCTGAGAACTGCTTGTGAAGTACAGTATTGTACCACCTGCGGCTAACACTTACAGGAAGTATATACAGTACAGTAATTCTCAATAAGAAGAAGCGAAAATTTAACACTAACATAAAATTCCTTCAAAAGTAGCTTTATAGTCCAGAAAAACCTTATGGACCACCTGTCAGGATGCATGAGCGGTATGCGAATGAACGGTTCGAAAGGCTTTTTCTGCACAGCTGTATGTCGATTCAAAAATTAGTGCTTTCTGAGCGCAAATCCAGAGAATCAGCTCTTAATTTCCAGATAACTCCTGAAGCCTGCAGTACCAAGAACCAGGCGTGGCATGTATACATGGAGATTGGAACAGAGTACCCCATTTCAGGATATAAAGTGACAAAAGAATAAAGGGGGACAGGAAACCCGACGGAATGCAGTTGGATCATCAATCGGCGGGACGAGAACACACAGCTCGAGGCGGATTTCGCTCTGGCCCAGATCCGTTCGAGTGAAGTTATCGTGACCAGTACCTCTCCGTCAAGCATCCGGTCGTCAGTAAAATCGAGCGTGTCGGTCCACAACGCTATCGGGAGGCTATGAAGCTCGTCGGCAGGTTAATTATGCTCAGCACGAATCCCCGAGCCCGCCGGTGAACGGGTCTCGATCACGGGGCCCACGAGACTCGCCGGGGTCTCAGGCGATCATTCGCAACAACACTCTCCACTGCCATTGACGTTATGAGACGGAATTTCGGCAATGCGTAAAGCTTGATGCTTAATTTACGGCGTGATCCAGTCAAAGCACACCTCATTAAGCACGGGCAAACCGTTCTCGTCCGACTTCGCAATCAAGACAGATGTGAACTAAGCCGTCGGCAGTATCCCGAGCTACAACTCAATTCTCATCTCTGCATCGTTCGTCTGATCGGCGGGCGTCATTCATCAAGCCCATGCGGGAATAAAATACTGAGCGAATGCCCTGTGGCTATGGACCACGTGGTTTCCACCGCATGGCTGATGCGGCTCTCGCCAACACCAGCACTGCGCGAGAGCACATCTGCAAGCTTCATCAAATAATCTTGTACCACATATAATAGATACTTGCCGACGTGCTCATGCGCTGACATCGATTTGACTCGGAGATGCACTCGATTAATTTTTGCACCACATTGTCTTCTCGTCAGGCCGGGTTCCTCTACTCCTTTCGAACAATTGCGACCTTTTTTTTTTGGAAGCCGAAGAGCTTCGTAAATATCCCTCACCCGACAGCTCGTGCAGTTAGCCGGACAGATGTAAAAACCGAGTTCAGTACGGAGAAAACCAAGCCCACGGGTACCCACCATGCAAAGGTACGCATTCAATCAAACAAGTACGCAGGTAAACAAGGAGAAGTACGAGGATAAGATTTGCATACTGACAGAAAATGCGTATGTATGGGCGTTACAGAAAGTAATGGCCAAGAAAAAGCGTGCGATACCCCGAGGCAATAAAAGTGTTAGGTTCAAATATGTCCGACCTCGTGCTCGACGGCACGCCATACCACACACGTCCGGGGCGAGTATTGAAAATGCTTGAGTGTACTCACTCTTTCCACATCCGTTCGGGGTTCTGGAACAAAGAGAAAACAGGAACAATCGTCAGTAAGCTTCACTTGAGGAAATTAAATCAGAGACGCAATAAAAATCACCGAAAAAGCTGTTAACCGACACAATTCATTCGTTACAGAATCATTCACGTGCTGGGTCGGAACACAGTCTCGCCAACAAAGGGGAATCATGAAACCGGAGCCGCGGCGGCGTCAATCATTCGATTTCATCCCTCCTACCGACCGTCATGGAAAGATGAGAAACTGCAGTCGCGATTCAATGAAACGCGTCCCCGCGGTCCGGAAACCCACATATGTTCAAGCATCCACCAGCACAGCAGCCGGGTTTTGCAAAAACAAAAAAAAAGCACCCCAGCCCGGAAATCTTGGTTCATCGAGTGCAACGCGAGCCACGCGACAGAGCCGACAGAAACCCCCTTACAGAGCGACTACAAAAGCCCTCTGCACCGCACGGGAATGATTTGACTGACAAGTGATGTCACGTTGCCGTCAGATCTCCCGTAACAATCACCCAAAGGATAATGAACTAAAATCCGGAGGTCCTCCGCATATTTCTTTTCCCTTCGACTGACTCCCAGCCGGCCGCATCAGATTATCGAAACGAGCCGATTCCCAGTCCCTACTGGCTACCCATTATCGCGGCGGACAAGTTTCAGAGTTCCGTCGAGAATGCTTCCAAACCACTGTTGCAATTATGAGAAAAAAGTGCAACAATAATACGCGACAGGCAGGAAAAAACCTCTACTCCGATAAGCGACCGACCATTCATTCTGCTCTGGTGCAGTGGGTGGTCGACCTCGGAAATGCCTGGAAAATTATTGCATAATTCCTTACCAGAAGGCCAACATTTTTTTTTTTAATCTTAGCATACAAAGCAATACTATCCTAAATCCAGCGAGCAAACGTACTTTTAAAGACCGACTCTTCGAAATAGTAATAATCTTTCATGCCCTCCTATGACTGAAAAACAATTTTCTCCGAATTTTACTTCTCGAGAGAGTAGCCTGCGCTTTTACTCAATAGTAAAATGCTATGCAAAATCGAAAATAATCACCTAATTCCGCGCGCAATCAGCAAGACCTTTGGTAAGGATGTGAATATATCCCTCACCACAAATCGAAATCCTTCCATTTTATTGATCAAGTTCAAGCTCTGTCAAAAATGCGATGCTTTTGAGTAAATATGGAGTTGACCCGATTTTGTCGACTATTTCGTTGGTGAAACGTTTTTCATTCTAATCATCGTTCACGTCAAAAATTCGAAGAATAATATCACAGTCAGTCAGTCATGAGTCGGACACGTACTAAGGGAATAGTTGGAGCAAGGTCAGCTGCGTGTTGAATGGTCGAAAAAAAAATAAAAGCAATCAACCGAAGCAAATATTTTCAGTGAAATATTCGTCCAAAGACCTGGTAACGTCACTCCCAAAATGGAACGAATCGGGCGAAGCTGGAGCCCTGGAAGAATTCCGAATACGGCAGATCGCCGAGATCAGCTTCGTTCCACACAACCATAAAAGAGTTGGAATACAAATTTCCCGCCCATTAAGATTCTTACAGCCTTGGACGCGGCATGAACAAGCGGGGAGACGAACATAAAAACCCGAAGAATCGTCAACGGCTGTGACTGTCAGCGATTGCGAAACCCTCAATTCACTGTGATAAGAAAAAAAAACATATACTGACAAAAACCAAGGAAAATCAGAACAAACAAAACGCGAACCTCAACTCGAAAATTCAAACTCTGGCCTGGTGAACAGATGAGTGTGCCCAGGTACTGCACACCCGAGGAGTGACAGGCAGGTGAAAGCCCGGAGCAACAGGGCTTTAAATTATTCACGGCTTTGGAAGACCCACGGAATTGGCCCAATTTCTACCCCTGCGCAACCGAAGCAGATCACATTGGTTCCACCGCGCTCATGGCCACAGAGAAATCTCCGGAAATCAGATCCTTGAGAAAAACCGAGTGCAGATCGCAAATTCAGGGATTGCTGTACATCTGCGCTCAAGCCCATCATTATTCCGAACCGTTACCTCCAGCAAAATTTCTGCATCGATCCACGATACGATTACCCGATTTAACTTCGCAGACTAATAAAATTAATCGATTATTTTGCCATCAACTTTTCGAAGTTTATTTTTTCGTCAGAGAACATCAGTTAAATCATTCATTTCTTGTGGGAGTATCTTGCGTCTCCTTGCTCAGCAGTCCCGCGTTTACACATAGCAAAGAAATAATCGGATGTCGGTAACAATGCAAGCGATATGTATCAGCACATACAATACAAAAAAGCAGTGTTTCCTGGACTACGGCATCTATTCAACTTAATGTCTCAGGTTCTGTTGCCCTGGATTTGAACGATGGAATGAAAATGTTTTGGAATTTAAAATCAACAGCAGTGAAGTGTTGTTCAGCTGGAAACAGAATCACTATACTGTATTGTAATACTGTATTTCCGAATGGGAAAACTGCGTATAAAGGAATCGCAGATCCAACAGAATTCCCCTTTTCTATTGTGCGTAAGCCGAGTGTCTCTCTATCGCTTCCTCTACCCCCCCCCCCCCACTTAAATTCCACTCAAAAACAGGATAGGACCTTCATTCGAGTAAATACGGATACACCTCGAGAAAATTCCATCCAATATAGCGTCTGCTCACAATTGGGAATATAAAACTGCACAAGTTTTAAAGCAACCGGCACTGAACTGCTCATGCAAGTAAGAATCAAAACAAGGTAATCGCCTTGAATGCTTGATACATACAATAGTACGGTTAGTCGAAAACACCTTGCATTACGTGGGGTTCGCTTACTTTCCGTCAGTTTGGATGAAACACGGATAAAATTAGATTGAAATTGTTTCGTTTGCAGTGAACCATTAACTCGAGCTATGCAACACAGTTGCGTCTTTATCATTCCTTATTTGCTGCTCATTATGGACAAAGCAGTTCGCAGATGCCAGGCCGCACGCGCGGGGTTAATTAAGTGCAGCTGGCAATTGCCACCAACAGAATCCACAGGTCCAAACTTCTCAAACGACAGCTAATGGAAAACACGCATCGTCAACTAGTTGGTGGTAATCAGCGAAAACCACTCAAGGGCTAGTTGAGTCACAGGCCAAGAGCCCCTTTGCCCTCTTCATTCAACCCAAACCGCAGGGTTAAAATGCTCCCAAGCGACGCTCCGCAACTACCGAAATCCAGATCAAAAGCCCATCGGTGACACAAAGACTTCTTAGTTGAGGGGGCACGGCCAAGAGACCCAATCTACAAGTCGAAGAATTGGGATAAAAGCCCAGGAACTTCCTTTCCCTACAGTTCAGATGAATGACACCATGTCGAGTAACGCCTGAGCAGCTGCCCACAAGAGAGGAGCAGAACGACTTTTGGGACCTCGGCAGGTGAGTTTTGTTTTTGCATCCCCCATAACATTGAAAATTACCCGCGATCCCCTCTCGAGACTCTGAATTGGAGGGAATCATGGGGTTCGTTAAAATCAAGTGCGGGTGATGGCACCTCATAAAAAGGTCTGCGTCCTGGGCGCAACACAAAGAAAAGGGACGAGCAGTTTTCCAAAGGGTCGCCTGGAACAATCGCGGACATTGAATTGGCGGCAATAAAGCAAGCATTTTGCATGCTATCTCATTCCCGTGTCGCGAACACGGCAGTAAACGAGACAGGGGGAAAATGTTCGAGGAGTCGGCCATTGTTCTCGTTTCATGGAAACGGGCTGGAAGTTGCAGTCCCACTCATCCATTCCCGGGGAGGAAAAAAGCACACCAGTGAAGTTGAACCTACAGGCATTTCACACAGACCCTTCATATATAAAAAGATAATCTAAGCGCTTTTTTTCACATCAGATTCCGCGCCAGGAGCAGCGCCAGCAAATTTGGTCGTCCTCCTTAGCTTCGTCTGAGCAAACATATGCGGCCGAAAATCGAATACCAGTGTTAACGGCGTCTCCTACAGATGACAGCATGACGAAAGCGCAGCATCCACGAAGAAGAAGACTGGGTTTCAGTTCCGCGCTTAGGCAAAGGTCTTCGGGGTTGAATAATCACCGTCACCGGATAATTACGTGGGTCCGACAAAAAGTTGCCACGCATCGCTCACGTTTAACTTCAGGCGTGTTCCAAGCGCTAGATAGCTTTAACTTCACGCGAGGATCTCAAAGCAAAATTATTCGAGAAATGCTCTGAGCATAGAGAAATCAAGAGAACTCGAATAAGTTGCATGCAAATACATGTACTGTTCACTCCCTCGGTTTAGAATTGTCACGGAATAAGAGGCTTCAGTTATGTAAGACCGCGAGAGAATTTTTCTTCACCATCGGAGCACTTCGATGTCTTCAAGGAAATCGAAATTTTACAAGGAACCCACGTCCTACAAACATGGCCTTTTCGCATTTCGCCCACAGATATACGTTTACCACTAGAGGTACAGGGGATCCTTTCGGGTGGCACGTGAGCAGTTGCTAAGAACAGTAAATCCATACATTCGGATTATCGGTTATCCGGCCGAGAAAAAAGATCTGAGAGAATAATAGCATTTGTAAGAGATGGGAATGGATTGACGTGGAATTAGTGCTTTATATTTCGTAAATCATACGAAATGTCTTATTTTCTCAGAAATAAGAGGCTCGTTATTTTTCAGAAAAATTAGCTTAACAAATCAGTGTAAGTCCTATATTTCATGGCGTCTAAGATTTAATTGTTTATTTTTCGTCGCTTTAAATAAGCATGCTCGTAAAGGACTTGATTCCTTCTCATTGACCTTTTTCGAATAAAAAATTAGCTTAAAGTCTGTGGAACATATGTTCCTGCCATTTTCGCTTCTATTTCATTTTGACAGAGTTCAATGAGATCATACCATAACATGAAGCATGACTGGAGTCGACAGATTCCGCTGTTTCGGAAGATGTTGAAGGTTAAGATAGTTCGTTTGATAATAGGCAGCTAATTTTTTGCTCAACAACCAAGAGTCGTGTCTTCGACTCGATGGCGTCAAATTTTAAGTAGATACGGGAGGTAAATCTGTTGATGAACGTTCTTCATCCAAGGGATAGTCACAGCATGGCACACAGGAGATCGTTAAATGAACGCTGTTTTGACGTGAAAGTGCCGTATTGTACATACATTGAAGAAAAAGGTGAGACATGAGGTGAAGCCCTTTCCCGAGCAACCGAAAGCTTAGCCAGCATGTTGGTTCCCAGCTTTTGGAACGCAAGTTCTAATGAAAACGCCTAGGAATGCCGTGGGATTGGGGAGGATTTTCTGTAGAAACTTCGCACCCCAAGTTACACAAGGACCCGTGTCATAGTTCTCGGGCCAATCTGGCTTCATTGAAATTTCATCCGGATGCCGGGTGTCGGATTCACTCCTCCACGTAGATCTCGGCTCGGTCCTTCGCCGCCTCGTCCAGCGACGGAGCGGCACAGAATCACGACAATCCTCCGCGTGCGAGGTGACGCAACAGCAAAATGAGATCGCTTTCCGGAACGTCGCGCTTCATTCCGGCCCCGCGCACCCCCCGGTAGCCCATCTGACATGTATACACTGGGAGATTAATGCTGCGAAACCTAACCAGTTTGCCATTTGAACTGGAAACGTGGCTCTATTCCCGGGGGCCTGGGCCGGATCCGATTTCAAGTACTGAAACGAGCCATGTGGCATCTGCGCGTACATCATTCCCTGATTACTGTTTACTCGGCAGAACTATGGAAGTCTTTGCTGGCCCGAAAATGCGGCCGAAAGTAGGAGCAGCGAACGGCCCGGCGTCCGAAATAATCATGCCGTTCACGAAAAAAACAGATCGATTAGCCCTATCCGCCTCACTTCGGCTAGGGTAATCCAATACACATCCTATCTGTGCCCTCAAATCTCGCGAAGCCAATTCCGCTAATGCAAAAACGGGCTTCGAGCCGCACCACAAAAAGTAATGATCCCCGGTTGCGGACGGGGCCAGCGATTTATTCCGCATTGCATGAGGCTCACGCATGTCATCAATAATCTCAGGTAAAAATCCCAGCAGCATGCAAACCAGAGGCGAAAATCGGAAACATAAAATATCGTCAGTTGGTATCCCGACGACGGGTAGGGGTTACACTCTCGTTAAGGCCCCGACAAGGGTACCTCGGTTCAAACATGAAAAACACGTTCGCAACCCTTGATGCGTCGAGTGGCATGCAAAAATAACTTTTCCTCGGCTCCCGGATGAAAAAAAATGGGAACAAGAGCCATCCACCCCAGCCTTCTTCGAAGTTGACTCGACATCAAGTCTTCCCACGTCTTCGAAATTTTCACACAGAAAATTCCGAAAGCAATATTTTAAGCTCAAATAAAATATTCTATGTCAGGGGATCAGCAAAATAATGAATGCAGTTATCAGCGTGGGCCGCATCCCAGATGAAAAGGCGGTGCATTGTTCCAAATAAACTCACGCGTGATGCTTGAAA
Organism: Notodromas monacha; assembly: GCA_905338405.1. Taxonomy (NCBI): domain Eukaryota; kingdom Metazoa; phylum Arthropoda; class Ostracoda; order Podocopida; family Cyprididae; genus Notodromas; species Notodromas monacha. The sequence continues at coordinate 107,017 of CAJPEX010000052.1, read as the reverse complement.
AATTATCCAGGACCTTGGGAACTAACTCCTTCCGCTCCAAAATCTCCGAGTCCGAAGCATCGGAACTCCTTTGTGATCAAAGAAAAGACTCAAAGGAAGCCTCTTCTAATTTTGCAAGAATTATCTTCAATTTACTTCAAGCTTAAAATTAAGGCTCCAAGGCAACCCGCACACTTGGCGTCACTAACACAAAAGCCGGCCTGCATAGGAATTTTTCCAGTGGATTTCAGTTTTTGGTAACGATTTTTTTTTACTGTCGAAATATGCGGTGAGGTGGGAGACGTAGGACGTAATGCTTGAAGATAAATGAAAGTAAATATGGCAGTCACCTAATTAACTCAAGTGATCAACTCTCGGCCATTTATAATTCTCTCCATTTCAACCGAAATTTAGGGATCACAGTAATTGTGTTCATGACCATCCATCCAAGACTCAATCGAGGGAAACACAACACTAGACAAAAATGATAAACCAACCTTCTCGTTCATATTCGCCTATGAATGTGACACCCCGAACGTCATGAATTGTGATGCTTGCGAAAATAGTTTCCAATGTTACCCGAGGAAAATACGCGAGATAAACACGAACGAACCTTTTGCATTGCATTTGATAGACTCCGATCCCCGTCACGGAAGTCAATTTCTGATGCAGGGGGTTTCAGGGAAGCAGTGAATCGAGGAGCAGAGGGTTAAAAAAAAAAAGAAGGAAAACTACACGCGATCTTTAGATTCAAGACTGCCAACGATACTACTGTACCACGCTGCAGCTTCATAAGCAGCGTCGGCATTCTCGTCATCGAGGTTCAGCGAAGCGAGAAGAACCCCGGGTTCGGAATCGGGAATCACGCGAAGAATGCAGCGCAGCTCACTCGAGCCAAAGCATGATCATGCAGAAACGTGTAAATAAGCGAGGGTCGCCGGGGATGATCCGGAGCGGATCGAATCTCACAACACCCGGAATTTCTCGTGGGCCTGAAGTGAGCCCTGGAACCAGCCGAGCGAACTCAGTCGTCAAGGGCAGGATGCCGTGAATGCCCCGCTCGAAATGAACAGTTGAAATCGAAAGGGACCCCGGCGAGGATATTGCAAAAAAGGGGGGGCGAGGGACGATACCGAGTGTCAACAGGAATGTCTGCCGCACGGCTACACTCGCGAAACTTGGCGCGGAAACAAACTAAACTACAAAAGTGTCCGAGTATGTAAAAAAGGGGGAAATGATGCGCGTCTTTGCAATCCGCTTCGCACATCAGGAGCCCACCGTGACGCGGCGACAACGCTCACTCGCCGTACCCAGCTGGGCGATGACAATTCCACCTCGTACTCAATTTTCTGCCGATGTGGTCGGTGCCTGGAATGCCTGCAGAGCGCGAGAAGCCACCGCGGGAACCCAAAACAGTTTAGTGAAAAGAAGACCGATGGGGCAAAATACTCGCGTCAGGGAAAGGCTCAATGATGCCGACAGGACACCCCGTTGGAGCAGCCCATCACACTGGCCGAAGTAATCCTTCCGCGGCGTTCTGTCTAGCATCCGGTAGCCTCAAGTTCCCCGATCCCATTCATTCACTCACCAGCAGTCAGGTTCCGAGAGTGGCAATCGAACTCGACACGAATGGAAGACTCCAACTCCATTATTCAGTAGTTTCTGCGACAACGTCAGCAAGTCCTGCGACTGCCAACGAAGCCGAACACAAAAGCGGGTTGATTCCGTCTTTTTATAAAAGCTCTCTCTAGAAACCTACAGCTCGATCAGCCGATCAGATAACCTACAGCTGTAGACAGACAAATCTGTCTACAGATTCGTCAACTGACCTTATATGCGCCAACAATTCGTACGCTAATGGAAATTGCGGGGATGCTTCCAAGTCCAGATGCAGCGCAAGACGAAACAAATCGAGGTCGTTTCTTGATAATAGATGTAACGAGGAATAATCACGGATCGCTGCTGAGTTCGGATGGAGTCGATGGCCTGCGGGCGACTACAAGTCGATTCACAGCCTCGACGTGCTCGCTAACAGCGCCATTGCATCGCAAGCAAAATCTTAGCGTCAAACGGGGCCACAACTTATTCCGCTAGACCGGCGTGGAACGAATTAATAATTATCGAAAGTGACCAAGAATACGCCCGGAAGGCACGGCCGCACACGAGCAGAAACTCTCCGGTGGCCGGATGCATTTCTCCGGCTGAATCCATGAATGCGAATCAAAGAAAGGCATTGAGAAAACACGGATGTTGTCCCGGGAATAAAGGCCTACGACGTGACGATGTTTGCCACCTTGGGCGTTGATCTATTGGTATTCGTCGCTCACCACGCCGTTCAGTCTGGAGAAAATAAGTTTCCTTCCCCGGGATTGTGAAAAAAAGGGAAGGGGCGCTTTGAAAAAGGCTTAAATACGTCCTCCCATTATAGCGTCTCAATGCGCACACTGTATACAACCCAGTCCAGGCCGGTCCGGTCACTTAATCACTTCTCGGTAAATCATTCTTATGATCTGCGTCCCCCTGCTCAAAAGAACCGGACATTCTTGGTAGGATCCACAGGGTGGGCTCTTTGGGGAGAACATCGGAGAAGATGAGGCGGATGAAGAAATACCGGGGACCACCTTGCATTAGAATGCGGAAAATGAAACGATCACCGGGCTTTGTCGCGCGCTTTTCCGTACCCCTTGGCCCGGAGGAAATTCCCAGAGAGAAAACGAAAACCCTACCGGGAATACGTGGATTCCCGCGGTTTCCCCTCGCGGCGTTCAGAAAATCCCAAGTCTCAAGTGATCACTCAACAAGTGTCGGGATGAGACTATTATGAGACAAAGCCAAAAAAGAAGACATCGTTGTTTTCCGACGCCCACGACTGTTCGCAGCCGTGAGGATTCCTCGGGAGCGAATAAGTTCGGCACCCATGTGTCGCAACATCGGTCTCCCGGGATTCCGGGACATGACCCAGTCGTCGGTTCTGTGAATTCTCGAGCGACCAACTGACAGGGTTGAGCGTAGGGATTGACGCTCGCGACGTTCACCTTTTTTCTCTTCAGGGGCCGGAACCCGCGAATAGTTTCAGCCGGGCTCAGCTCGGTAGACGAAGGGGGAGAAGAGATTAGCACGATTCCGAGACGTGTATTCGACGCAGTTTTCCCACAACCGTCACAGGCAGTGAACGAGTGAATTTCGCATCCCCGCCCTACCCATAGGAAAGAACAGTCGTCGCACAAAGGCCGACTGGGGCATTTCATATTATTTTGACACCGCAGACGGTGTTCCGCAATTTTCAGTTACGCTGAATGCGGGACAGGGCCCCAGCTCATCCATCAACAGTCAATTTCAGGCATTCAGTAGGCACGCATGCTGCTTTGCGTCAAACTTTACATTCCTTACATAATCTGAGTCTGTTTTCCAGCTTAAGCTCACAAAAGCAACCTTTATAGGAAACGTATGAAGGGAATTGTTATTTAAATGAAGGCCCGAAGAAGCTCCCGCTCAAAGAGAAAATCGAACAAACTCCCACAAATTAAACTGACGCATCAGTAAAACATCTTCAATGCCTGTACGCACAGTGCCTCGGCAAGGAACCTCATGTTACTCGAATGATCGAGTTTACGCGGGAACAATTTTATTCATGATCAGTCGAAAAAAGCAATAATTCTCCGTCATTCATGGACATTTTTGGGACTATCTAAATAAAATACAGTACTGTAATTTGATTTGCGGCACTGAGCGCTTGAGAAGTCTGGATCGGTGAGATTACTCTTCTGAGGTTCATTTCAACTTCTCTAAAGCGGAATTTCTCCAAATGAAAAATTCAGGAAAACTTCCCTCAAAAACCGCACGGATGGCTGCGAAATACTCGAGGAAACGATAAGCTGTCCAAAAGCATTCCTTGTCGTACTGTATTTCCTCGTTCAACAAAATTCAGGTGTTTTCCGCCAGAAGTTTGCAAGAAAAACATGCGTTCGTTTGCACCTTGAACGAATACAAGATACAAAAGCTGCATAAAGTAATACATTTTCGAATTTATTCGTAAAAGTTTGGTGCATGTCTTACACAGAAGCCCCAGGAAGGTACACGGAAATGATACGGGAAATTAATGTAATTCTGTCGACGTCAAGAAATTGTATTCTTCAGACACGCAAATAATGGATGAAAACTACCATATTTGCTCCGATATAAAAAAAATTGTTTGCAAGGATTGTCTGAAAATAAGGATGGATCAGTTACTGTATTTTATAACATCCCAAATTCGAAGGAGGCTTAGATCTTCCCGTGAAGTTGACGGTTCCTTTAAAAACATTCAAGAAAAAAGTTCCAGTTCAAGGCCTCAGGAGTTAGAATCCGGATTATACTTCATTTGTTCTTGATAGCCTGGTTACTTGAACATGATCAGAATCAACCGAATTATCGGATTCTCCGATTCCGAAGACATTTAATATAATGGTAGTGCATCTTGTATTCTCGATGAAAATTTTTCAGTTTCGAAGTGCAAACATGATTGACACTTGGCGATTTATACTGAATTTGCATTCGTACGGTAGGTTCCGCAAAGTTTATCGACAAACACATGAACGATACTAACGGTCAGTGGTGAATGATAATTCAAGCTCGGGTGTCTAAAGCGCTTATTTCAACAAAGGAATGGGTGTGTTTGGACGATTCTGAGGACGGATTCTCTTCTTTTTTATTGGGACAAAAAGGTGGACGAACGGAATGCACGTATTTAACGAAGATGGAGAGAAGGGACAAGGTCAAAGAAGAAAAAAAAAGCATGCGATCGTCCCACCCGAGCGTTCACAACCTTTGTCGCTTTTATATGAATCAAATCTCGGCATTGCCACCGGCCAGGTAGGGCAGTCTTGTAAACTGGGGGAAAAAGACAACCATGAGCAAAAGGAAACTCACAGCGCGTGAAACTCCCAATTCTATAGGCCCGACACGGCACAAGCGATATCCCTTGATTATCCACGCTTCCCTCGACTTGCTTCCATTGCATTACACGAATGCGCTCCCCGGAGCGGGAGCAAGCAGATTCAGTGTAACCAACCCCCTCGCTTTTCACACGATTGCCCCACGACACGATCGGAAGCGGTCCGAATTTCACCCGCCACTAACCTTCCGTCGCAGCTACGTTGCAGCGACGAAGCAATTCGCGACTTGAATGCGCGCAATTTTTTTTTTTTTTTTCTGCATCCAGCATGAAGCTACGCAATCCAGGAATGCCAGAAAAACACGAATGCCTGCGACCTGGCGAGGCTAATAGCCCATTTAGGCGCTTGATTCCCGTCCGACGCCTTCTTTTTTCGGCCACGCATTCAAAACACCTCCGATCAAAAGCACGCGGACCATCTTTCATCCCGCAGGAATACCAAAGTAAGTCCGCGAATTCAGCTTAGTCACACGGCCTGCTGGGAACATGACAGTCGCCTTGTACACTCGATTCAAAAGAACACGCCATTAGAGCGGAAATCCTCATGCTGGGAAGATCGACCTCGGCGCGGAGCCCGGTTATGCTAAGGAGTCTTTGAACTTTCTGGAGTTCCACAAGCACGCGCTGCCCGCGTTTCACGGCAAAAGACGACCAACTCACCGGCGACAAAAGAAGCAGCATGCCACGATCGCAGCTCCGACAATCGCTGAACAAGCCGCGACGGCGATCAGCATAGCCAGGAATCCGTCGAAGCTCCCTGCAACAAGAAAAGGAGAAAAAGAACTTACAGCATCGCACCATCGGTCTATCGCACTTGGAAACCCTCCAGGCGAGCCTGGGGCTTCGAAATCCTTCTCCATTTTAACTCTTCACATTACGACCTTTTACCTATTCTTGCCCGATTTCAGAATTCTTTGGAAGTAAGTCGTTACGCCTTCGCGTAACGCTTGGGGAGTGCAAGAAATTCAATCTACGAGGCAGTACTGCACGGAGGCGATATTCGGCGCAGCCAGCGAGCAAGGAATCCGGACGCGTACCAACAAAAGCTTGAAAAGGGAGTTGAATTTCTAGTATAAATAAATAAACCACATCGGGCCCACAAAGGCCTTTTTGGGGGGGTATGTACCGCCAATTTATACCGCCGATTTCACCCATGAAAGAGCTCGGACCGACGATCTTTCGAAGTACCCTCCAGCGTGAACGTCAAACGGTTTGATACGCTTGTAGCACATGGCTGCCTTTCTGATTTCCAGATCAAACCGTCGGTCATGATCCTCCAATTCGCTCCGGGAATTTCCGCAAATTCCATCTGGACCGGTTCCCCGCTTATACGAGACCGTGGAATTTATTCAAGAAATCGAGAGAGGATCGGATGCATCGAGAATCATCCATGAGCCTTCGTGCATCTCTACGGACCATTACGGCATTGACCGAGAAAATACCGATACCGAGGGGCACAAGAAGAAGTAATTGAAAAATATGGTAATGAATCCCGCCTCAGCGGATGCCGCTGATTTTAACCCACCGCATTATGCGCAATTTTCGCAGCTGGCAACGGGAAACAATCGCAGAGCCGACAGCCAACGGAAATGCTCGGCCTTGATCACAACGACAATCAGATGGGTACATTTGTCCGAGGACAAGTGCAAAGCCGGGAAAAAACCGTCCCCCAGGTGGGCCCGGAATGCCTCCAGACACGCGACCTCCACGCAAGTGGAGTCATCCAACACGCAGCGGATGTGTCAATGAAAAATAACTCCCAGTCGTGGCCCGGACACTGCATGCAGCCCTGAAATACCCTTGAAAGGCAGATGACAAACCAGCGCCTGGGACAATTATGCTCGCACGCCGCCGCAGGGCTGGCACAAATAAATTCGAGCCAAGAAAAAACTTTTGTCACCGACGGCTCCGAATCCCCAGTGTCCCATGTCGCTCACCAGACAGGCCAGTCAAGTTTATTAAAATAAAAAATACCCTCAAGGCAGAAAAACAAAAAGTCGAAGCACGCATTCGACTAACAAGCTAGTTTCAACTTCTCCGATAACCACCCGCCAAGCTCCGGGCAATAAAGTTGGGACTGAATGCCTTCAGTGAGAACTTCCCAATACTTCTCTCTATTTTTTTTCCTTCTAACCTGGGACCATTTGCCTTCTCAGCTCCGACTCCCTACGTCCTGTATTCCATTCAGTTGTGCGACTGCTCGCATTTCCCTGATACGCATCGTCGCGCTGCTATCAAAAGCTCACCACTTTTCTCAACGTACACGACTCACTGAGCACCGCTGTCCTGTTCATGACAAGCATTTCCTTCTGCTTTCCCCTCTAGGCGGATTCCTATCATACTTCCGAGATCCCAACAAATTTCAAACGATGTCCGACTAACCTGCTTTCCTACAAAGCGTTAAACCCAATCGGATGCTTGCGCACTTGAAGCGAGTAACAAGGAGAATCTTGGAATTGCCCAGCTGACATCGTCAAGGCATCGAAACGAATCGCAGCAGCGAGATGGAGAAAATAAATCGAATTGGGTGCGCATTAAATTCTCGAGGATGAAACAACTTTATAGGATTCGAGGAAACGCACATCCCGGCTTGTTAGTTGCAGACGGAAACTTTATCTTTATTTTTTAAAGACGGATTCCCTCTACGGGAGTTCATTACAACGCCCTCAACAGATCCGCTCGGTATCAGTCATCTTCGGCTTCGGAAGAGCTCCAATTATTCCGGTTACAAGCAACGGAGACGATGGAAGGAAAACACGTCGGCCTTATTTTCATCAGAACCAGTCCGAGATATTGCCAGCGATGCGTCTCCAAACTTCGCGTCATGACGGAAAAAATTACGGACGTCAAGCCACAGCAAGCACACAATTCTAATGGAACCCGTCTGCCGAGAGAGTGCACGAGGACGAGTTCGATCGGCGACAACCTGGAACGTTAATTATTGGTGCTTTGTGTCGCGCATTTCATTAACAAGACCCGATCCCCGACTCCGAACCTTCGCTCGGATAAGAAAAAAGTTCACGCAGTTGCTTCATCGTTTTACCTACGACATCGTATTTTCTGACAACTGACATCGTCGCTTTTCCCGATTGGAACAGCTGCAAGTTCAACCCATTAGGCACATCAGCCGTCCAACGACTGCCTGCGATGCTTGATAAAGGTCCAATGGCCCGAAGTTTGCGAACAAGCTGTCGACGAATTTGCGACGGGGAAAAATTAATGCGAAGTTCAAATAGCCCGACGCGGTTGAAAGGGAAATTCCGGTCTAGAAATTGAGAGACAGGGTGCAAAAATGGTTTCTGGCGGCTAGCTAACAGGAGTCGGTTCCCCACCTCCGACGAAACTCGATCGCTGAACACAAAAATTTCCCTTTCATAAAAAATATACGGCCCTGAATGCGAACAAGAAAAGGTATTGAATTTCCACTAGGTAAGCGTCAACAGCAGCCCCCGGTCTTTTCTCTACAAAAAAATTTACGAGGTTACGGCATACAACTCCTGTCGTTCATGACCGAATTAACACCGCGGACGAATTTCCTCCCCCTCCGGCGGAGAAAAAAAAAAGGAACCCTGCCAGTGGCCTCCCCTGCCGCCAGTGAAAATAAGTTATTAACCGCGGGCCCTTTCATCTGCGGATTGCGAACAGGAATCGAGAGGGTGCCCGAAAAGCAGCGCAAGGAAAAAAGCCCTGCACGCCCCCAAGACTGCGGTGCGTGCTCCACGATCGCGAGGCGGCCTCAGTCACGAAAAGCCGTGCGGAAAGGAGAAAAACCGCGCGCAAGCCCTCCGCAAAGATTTGTAAATTACGAACTTTTTTCTTCGCAACGCCGGAGAATAATTCGCGGTAATAACTTTCGGTGCCCGTAATTGGGACCCGGTCCATTCTGGTCGAACAAAGCGGGAGTTGCGCGTATGTCCGTGCCAAATCGGGCGACTTCAGCGAATACGATGCACGTCTGCTCGGACGAAAAGGACCAGCCATATTCTCTGCTACCCGAAGAATCCTAATTTTCTTCCCTGATTCCGGACTGGTAATGTCACGACTTAACAAAGAACATTTCCTTGACTTCAGTATAGACGGAAGTAAAATACGATTCGCATCGTGTTCCCAACAAAACAAACAAAATCTCTTGTCCTAATTTTTTCCTTTCAGAAATCCCGTCCGCAGTCTTCTTTCAGGGTATCCTCTATAAGGCGATCACGAGATTTTAAAGATTATAATTTGAATATTGTCCATGACTAAAATCTACAACCTTGAAGTTGCAATTTCGCGAACCCCCGCAAAACTCACAGCCTCAATCTCTCACTCCCGAATTCGAAATTTCAATGTGCATGAACCATTAATTCATTTTAATGCTACTGAAGAGCGTTTATTTTCAGAAGGATCTTAATAAATTATCAAAAAGTCGTGCTTCGGCTTTTTGTGACGTTGTCAGCACCCCGATATCTCCGGGATGCACGGAAAAAAATATTTGTTCGTTGATCTGATATTTTCAAACGAGCTCACAAACGGAATATTCATTGCATAAGCCGTTTCTCATAGCCGATTCAATGCCATTCTAACGGGAAATCTTTTTTATTGAGAGTAATTAATCAAGACGCAGACGTTCGCTCCACGGAACGATTCGACGCATCATGAAATAGTGATGGGATCCAAATGATCAGTCGAAACGGATGCGAGAATTTTTCATCAACATGTCACCTGTGGCGGGAAAGAAAAGCAAAAATAGGTGTATCAACGTTCCGCTCCAGCGATTGCGCTGTAAGCAGTAAAGAACATCCCTGCAGCCAACGAGGTGCAAATGACGAGAACATCATCCAGAAGCTTTTCATCCGAAGTCAAGTTTCTCTTCCAAGAGAAAAAGTCCACGTTCTTGCATATCGGTTCGTTTTAAACCGTTACGAAAATTTCGGGATTCCGGAGCATGATAAAAAATTTTCCGAGGATTTTTCTGTCCTCTTATTAGCGCAAAATGTTATGCTCACGAGAAGAGAACAACATAATTATTTCTAAGAAGCTAACGAATTGGGTAATAATGCAAGGGTTAAAATGCCTCAGAAATCCACGGCGGTGAAACTTAGTAAACAATTTTTTTTTGCGTACACAATACAGATACTTCGATGGAAAATAATTCTACTTCGAAGGAATGCGCACTCGTTGCATATCGAAACACCATGAAGCCACAGCTCAACCATTCACCCCGAACTTGATGAATCAGGATTCCTTGATTGCAGAAGTATGAACTTCTCCTCGGAGAAGTTCAAAGTACGACAATTTTGCAGTTCGATAAAAATCGACTTCAGATAGTTCTGGAATTTATTTCGATTCTCGTTCCAGAATGAATTACTGCGATTATTTTTGCGTTACCCAAGGAATTTGCACTCAGGTGATTTTCGAGTAAAATTGAGATTGGTTGACCCGGCTGTACTGAGTTGCACGAAGAGGCGAAGTCCAATTTAAGATTCTCGTCAGCCCCAGCCCGAGCAATCGACTCATTTTTTGCGTGCGTCGTTTACAACAACCTGAGCCCACGTGATTATGTGAGCACCAGCCCACGCATAACGATTAGCCGATTACCACATACGCAGTAATTAAGTACTGCGGTTTGGCTCGAAAGCCAAAGATAAAAAATAAAATACGTACGAGTTCCTCAAAAACCTGTGCACACCCGCAGCGAAGCTCGAGAAGGTGTTGCTGCAGAAGTTGCCGGTTTCAAAGAAACAAGGCTCCCCAGAGAATACTTTCGAGAAGTCATGAATTAATTTCTTCGAATTTTTCGCACTGCGAAATGAGATTTTCGCGAATAGCTTTCAAGATCGCGACTGCGCAGTCGGTACCACACGGCTCATCCGCCCAGATTCAAGCAATACATTTTCGATATTTTTTGCTTCCAAGATTTAAAAGAATTTAAATTTAAAGGCACTGCTAGTTGCGCCGAAAATGAATGCCTCTTGAAACATTACTGCGAGGGAACAATACAATCCATCACACATATCACGCATTTTATGAACCAATATCGGTTTTGTAAGTCCGAAAGAGTTTTAATTGCTCTTATGATTTTGAGGACGGATTTCAAATCCCAAATCTAAAAAATAATCGATTCGCCATTGAAATACCGCCATCGGATTACCGGATTATTACTTCTGTCATCGCTTTTTCACATCCTAAATAAAAAGAAGATGCGACGAGGGAAGAACTCACGAAGATAAAGTTACACTTAATTTCTTCAGACTCGAAACTCACGGTAACGAATACCGTTTTCACGCGATGAGGCAATGATTCCAGATTAATACTGTAATTGAATAGGGCAAAAATTTAATTTTCATTAGGGATTTGTCGCCTATAGGACTGGAAAGCTTGTTTGATTCTTTCAAGCATTTCTATTGACTTTGTAAATGTTATAGGATCTCGGTTCAAGGCCAAATGTACGACTGCGGTAAGGACTATATTAATCTGACTGGCTGCATCGAGGAGACGCTTGACTGAGGACGTTGTTTCAATGTCTAGAGTAGAAGCCACATCTCATTTCTTCTTCGGTGAATTTCGCGGGAAGGAATTGAAGCTCAGATGAAGTATTTGTGGCATTGAATGGACTAGTTTTCTTCAATCATTGCCTAAAAGCAATAAAGACCATAGCACGATGAACTCTCCAACCTGCACTTCATTTTCATAGATTTTGGCGATTCAATCATCATCGTGAGCGACACAGGGAGGTGTATATGGCAGCCGTGCCCCACACGACGGGAAACAATCGCCTCGAAAATCGCACCGGTACAGGTTTTTTTTTTCTTCTTCGATTCAGCTCCTTTTGATTAAGTAGATTCGCAGATTTGGATCCTTGATTTCTTTCGCGGGGGCGCCGCAGCGGAGAATTACTACAGGCCTCCGGAAAAATACACTAATTAAAATGCCGGCGTTTCCTGTCCGAGTTCCCATCACAGTGAGCCCAGATCGTGATCTAGCATTCCGCACGCAAAGCGAAAAAGACATCTCAAGTGGGTCTTAGGGGACGGATCTCTATGGTGAAACTTTGAAACTGTGTTCACACCGCACCCAGTAACAGTGGTTCGAAGCACGACGTGAACCTTTTCCGAGACCCGCGCGAGCCTTTCTATAGTGCCCAAATCCGGCAGTTGCATCTCGTTAGTATCAACAACCAGTCGGCAAAATCATGACGGCACATGACACGGGGGGCTTTTGACAACGGGCCACCAGAGACGAGAGTCGCACGAGGGTCCTCACCACAGAAATCAAACGTCTGACACCAGAGGGAAATCGATTCTCATCAAGAGAGTCAGTCGGGCCCGTGGAAATCTGAATCTCGATCGTCGGAAGTTGTGTGACCCCTCGAAGACACGCCGGGGTTTCGGAAAAAAAAATTGATATGACATGCAGCCAGAAGTTTTCGCCCCATTGTCCCCATTCGCCGCTGCGAGGATTTCAATTGCCGCGTTGCTGGGAATATCGCTGCTGCGGATCACGGGGTGACGATGGGCGTGATAGCAGTGTCCATGTCCGGGGCGCAGTATTAAAATGCTAAGATGAACATTACCGATACAAATACGCAGCGAACCATCGCTGGAACTGTTTCAGAGCTTGTTCCGACAGCGAGGATACCCCAGCTTTCCTCTTACGCCCATCGCAAAACTCCCCCTCCCACGACGAATAACGAGGCATCCGAGATCGTATTTCTTGCAACAACATCCGGTAGATTACAGCCAGTAGCTTAATTCACCTACCGCGGGATGAAATCTTTCCCTAAAATAATCCCCGGGTAATTCATCATTTCGTAGTTTTTCTCGGCGAAATCTCAGCCCAGAATTATCTGAGTAATTATTTTTCCCTTTCTAATGCCGGAGAAAGACAGCGCATAATCTTCATAATCAACGCATAAGCGTTCCTTAACTGCTGGAGCATGCAAACAGAGTTGATAGGAGACGCATTCTTTCCCACAAAATTCAACTTGCTCTAACTCAATTTCGTGAATCTTAGAAACCCGTCAATGATTTTTATTTGAATACGTAAAACCATGTATAGCAAAATACTCGCATAAATATCTGTAGTAAAAAATAAAAATCCCGACATTCGGCACATTTTCCGACAACCCCCTATGATGTTTCAAAGAAGAGAATAAAAGAGAAACCTTCGCAGAAAGATGACCGATCCCTCTGATTCAACATGGTTTCCTTAATTCGAAATGACATTGCGGGGGTAATTCGAACCTTGTTTTCTCCATTTGCGATGCAGTGAAAAATACTGTAATGTGGTGTTTAATTAATATTCGAATATTCCCTCTATTCTGATGTTCGAGTTGGTGGAGGGAGATTATTTTATATGAAAATCTGGGTTTTCTGAAAAATATGTCTGAGAACTCAGGCTGCGGTCAACATTGGAGTAAATACTGAATAGGTCGCCATCAGTTTTAAATTTTCAGGATAACGTACCGTCTCGAAATTGCCCCTTTTAGGAAGTTATTAAAGCCAAAGGACCTCGAAATCGCGTAAGAGTACGAGGATTATATATTTCGGAGCACAATCGTTCCTCGAGATGAACTATTTACATACTCATTGGTCGAAAACTCGATCGTTAAGCGGGGACAATTACAAAATTTTAGAGGCTGCATGATGGAAGATAAAAGCGATGGAAATGGATGGTTCTAAAAATGAGGATTGTCACCGGTGACCCAAGAAGGAGCATACTGTCAACACACAATAAAAGCGGGAAGTCGGAGACATCGGAATGTCTCGTGTCGCCAGATCCGAGTAGTAGATATTAAGCCTGAGACCAGTTCGTCACTCACCATGAATCCCGGAGCCTCCACTCAGTGACCAGTTATCGAACGACGGATCAGCCCATTTGCAGAGGTGACAGAAGTCATTAGGAGCCTCTCCGACGACCGTCGACAACGGGTGTTGCCCGGATTCGACACCGTCCTTATTTCCGAGGTCTTCGAATCCAAGTTCGTCTCGCAAGAACGACGGGATCGGGGGTGGTGGCATGAAGAATTCGACCGGATACTCGGCAAACTCCTCCTCGCAACTCCAATCGCTCGTGCACGCCGCCATCCCTGCAATTACGCGGGGGAAAAAATACGCAGGTAGAGTAAACTAGTTTCCTTCGACTGAGGAAGTGACAATTTCCCCTTCCCACCCATCAGTCGTCGAGTGAGGGCATTCCGCGCGTGGTCTCGCACGCCAAGACGGCGTAATTATTGATGGTGGCAGACGGGAAACCGGGATTTTCACATGGGAGCATTATGCATTGAACAGAAGTTTCCTCGCCGCTCCCCAAAAAAACCTAACCCAGCTACCCTCCGCACTTCACGGCAAAGGAAATTCACATTTCCGGCGATCAACACCAACGCGTTCACTAATGATTTATGTATATTTCTTACCCGCAACAAACCCCGCATTTTTCGCCTCCAATGCTCACGGATTGAGAAGTTCCGACAAGCCGTACCTGGCATTCTACACCGCACTCGGGGAGAACCATCTGCTTCACAAACCGTGCATAATTCAAGATTTTGAATTGTAGCCAAGTACAGAGCGTGAGTCTCTAGTACAATGCAGTACTCCCGGTAGCATCGATGGATCAAGTAATGGAGTAATTATAACCTCTCAGACTCCAAACGCATACAAAGCGTCACGGATTCAACTTTAATAAAGCCGTGTCTCGGCAATATCACCAGTAAATTTGAAATTACCGGACTTCATCAAGGAAAATATGAAAAAATATTCGCTTTACGCAGATTTTGCTTATCCTAAATTATAAGTCTTCTTCAGAAAGAAAAAAACTTCAGCTTGGATTGTTTCAATAAATATATCCAGCACATCGCATCTTCATGCCCTCGTTATTTGTCACAGAAGACCCAATGAAAGAATTCGCACTCTCAGTCCATTGATCAATTTATGCTCCTCGATTCATGATAATCATGACAGCGGTTCTCAACCAGTTCTCCGCGGTGCATCCGAAGATTGAATGAAGAAGCACTGTTGTACTTCAAAGGCACGTAATTAAATATCGAGGAAATAGAATACAGTACGAAGAACACGGACGGACAAAATTTGGTGCAGACGAAAAAAAAAGTGGGGGGGGGGGGGGGGGGGGGGGGGTTGGGCAGCATTTCAGTTTGGCCAAAGGTCTACTGAAATGCATGGGGGGGGGGAGGGGGGGGGGGGGTGGGGGGGGGGGGGGAGGTCTCCTCAAAGGAACTATGTTTTCAAACATGCTTTACAGCTTAAATTTATTTTTAAAAGGGCTCTGCGAGTAGAAAGAAAGGTTGAGAACCACTTCTGTAGGGAACAGTATGGTTTCCACATGTAGTCGACATTCAACCGGAACAGTCTGACGACATGAGCGAAGACAAAGTACAGTACATTTCAAGGATACGAAAGAAAAAAAGAGACCACCTGCACACCGAAAAAAAGGACATAACGGGCTTGAATCTCACCAGTCCATTCGTCGGACATCCTGTGTTCCGCCATCGAACAGCAGGATCTGAACGTCTGGCTCAATCACACAGGTTCGACAGCGAAAGAATCCCGCTTCGCATTTCTCGATACAAGTTTTCTTTTCCGAGTGTTTTCCAACAAGATTAGCACGTGGTCCGAAAGCCGGCTTTCTCAATCCGCGATCAATCACCAACAACAGCACTACTACGCGCACAGTTCACTTTCCTCTCAGCAACATCAAGAGGCCAACGCGAGTTATTGCTTCAGAAGGGTCTGTAAGCGAAGAAAATTGGAAATTTTTATGCTCTGCTCTAAAAATCATGCCGACGATCAGCTCCAGTCATCAGCATTCCTGGCATCCCTCCGGTGCAATTAACTTGTGTGAAAAATGCCAAAGCCATAACAATTAACGGGGCACGGGCTCATCCAACTAGTTCATGAGAGGCCGGCGTCCCGTTTAGGAGTAGAAAAAAATCTATCGCGGCACATCGATTAATGTAACGGAACGGCAAATGACCAGGATCCAATTTGGAATAATAGCGTAAAATCTGCTCGAAAATTTTCACAGCATCCTCACGGTGAATCCCGGGAATGTTTCGCAAAAGGTTAATTTTCATCACGAAAATTTTCCCTTGAAAGAGGCAGTTCAATCAAAATCACAAGGAAGCGTAATTTTTTAAATTTTATTCAGCGTCACATTTTACTCATCACCCAATCGTTCTCTGTGTATATACGTCGAATACTGAACACACACGAGGACCGCTCCCGGAAGCGGTGCGCCGCAGACTGCTCGCTCGGCGATCCCGCGCCACGTATAAGATACGCGGGTAGTTGTCCCCGAGGGTCCTCGCGCCCCGCGCGGAGGATTTCTCTATTGCGCATCCCTGGTGCTTGTTGGGGGGAAATGAAATCACAGACCAAGCTGGGTAACACAGTGGTCCCTCAGTTAATGGACATGATCCATTCCTGGGCAAGTCCATTCTAAAGAAAAATATATTGAGTAATTTAATGCTGCGTAAAATAGCTGATTGGCTCCAAGCCTCCCCCTCCCAAATTTCCATTGACTGAATAATGATACGCTGAATGAAATGGATAAAGCATCCCACATACTTTGTAAATTTTCTTAATTACTTCTTGAATACAGTATACTGTATATTATCATGAAATAAATAGATGCTGAAGTAAAATTTCAACAAAAACACGGTGAAACAACGAAAACAACACACAACCACATCAAGAATATCAAAATTCTTTGAAGTAACGCCTACTCACTGGAAAATCATGCTGGCGTCTACGTTTCCAGCAGCAACTTCAGGGTTTTCAAGGACAATCCCTTTATCGCAGTCAATCGTCAAAAGTAGGAATCCAAGAAAAAATCACGGCAGGCCAAGTTTTTCATCTGGAAATTTCGATAGGCCAGGCGTCCATTCCCGAAGGTGCAACAGTACTATTTCCCCATCGCGAAAAGTCCAATCCCGACAAGAAATTGTGGTCCTCCGATCGCGGAAGAAAGAATAACCCAAGAAAAATGCGGCTAATACCCGCCGTTTTTTTTTACCCGCATAAAACATGCATTACCATTGGTCAGCGGAATTTCACGTAAATTTAAATGTACTGACTATTACACGGGTTTATAGTAAACATTTATGCACTGCAATACTGGAATAATCGAGTAAAATACCAGGAATCGTGTTGGGAATGTTCGCGAATTTTTTGTTCGCCTTATTCTCATTCTGACGATCGATATCTATTCACATAGCCACTAGGTTAGGCCGCATGTTCCAGTCGCTGATGCGGCCTAATCTCAGTAATCTCAAGACCGAGTTTTTCTCGATAATTTTTTTTGGGAATAAGTGCCATGTAGGATTGTGTGATTACAGTACTGAGATGTGGCCATCATGATTAAAAAAGCAAAGCACTATTCTGCCAATGCCATCAAACCATTGATTTGTTCTGATTATTTGGGATTTTCAGGTCAAAAAATCAAAATTCGTCATGGAGAAACAGTTATTCTACATCGATTACAAAGGAAAGGGTAGCATATGCAGAGCTCTGGTTCAATCATTAGTGTAAGAAGTGAAAGAGGTCAATTTTCTTCTGTGCATTAGAATCTGAAATCAGGATTATTACTAGAGAGTACTGTATACTGTACTCGTAAATTAGGCTTACGTTGGCACAATTCATGTATTTCACAAATATCTTGTGACCCGCATGAATAGTTCGCAAAATAAGAGCAAGACTTTTGAAAAATCAAAATTTTACAATTTGTATTATTTTTTCTATACTGTACAGTATTTTAAAATCAAAACTTGTTAAAAATCAAAATTATTCATAAAATTGCTCGATGTCTGTCCCAAAATGCTCATCGACGAAACTAACTCCGAGAATACGAATTGAAATGATTGTTTTTTGTTGTTGTCCGGATGACACGTGTGCAAGGGATTTCTCATAAGTTGTACTGCCTGTGAGTGTATTTGCTGAATAAAGTGACATTCGGATGTTTTGCAAGTATATTTTAATAGCACCATGAACGTACTTGATACTACACATATATATCAAGTACTCGGAACAAATTTTAGAAATCCTTGGGGTGCACGTCAATCCATTCAAGCCAGTTTCCACTAGTTTTCCTCGTTAATTTCTTGGCGATATTTCGACGTGTGAGTCTTGTATATGCCGAGAAATTTTAGGAATAATATATTATCGCATACCCTTAAGCCGAAGTAAAGCGTATTATTGTACAGTACAGCATACCAAAAAGAAAAACATGACGAAGTTGATTTCCCTCTTAGTGGAGAGCCTCGTGGGAAGACCGTCGACATGAGACGGTTCCGTATAATCACGTCATCTGCAGGCAGTTTTGCATCTGCGAGGAACCTCATCCTCAGAATACCCTCTTCTGTAAATGGCATATGTTTTTTTTTTACTGATACCATCAGAACTATTGAGGAATTTTTTTGCCAACCATTTCATCCTGGAGTTCATTTACCCGCACCTGGCATGCCAGGATGTGGAACTCGGAGACAAATGAAAAGTTGCACCTTGCTGAGGGTGAACTCCGATCGGGTCATCCGAGACTTGAGCAGCAGGTGTGAAACTGGACTAGTTGGAGAATTCAAGACCCCGTTCTAAAAATGCCTGCGTCTGCATTCATCATGTTTCTGTCATTGTCATGCGATATTTCTACGATTGCCTTGAAGCGAAAATTAACCTGCTGCGTTTCGTGATTTTTCTTGCTCTCATTTGCGTGGAATGCCTCGATTTATTGACGGCAGAACCTCTAACATCGGGGCACTATTATGAGCTTCATTTCGGAAGTATTACTGAACTTTAACATTTGCATCATAAACTGTTTTACTTGTAGTGTATGATGCAATGGAAGAATAAACTGTTCCATACTTTGCTGGCGGCGCAAGTTCTTTGGTGTTTAGTTTTCGGAGTCGAGGCCAACGTCATCATTGCCATAATTTACTGCTACGCTCGTAAATAACGTAGAAAAATATCAAGTTTACGTCAAGTTCGGTGGAAATCTCTACAATATGAGCTACCAAATCAACTGCATACTCACAAGTCCCAAGTCGGCTCAAACGTCGTCAGATCTGCATAAAAAATTAGACTTGATCGAATTCTTCTCTTGGATTCCCGACGAATGACCGTACTGAACTTTCATGCGGAGACAAAAAGTGTGAACATAAATCGTTCCCGTTCTTTAGATTTCCCCAGAGCAGAGCCCTCCGCGGAACCTTTACATCAGGTGCTCCGCGGATCCCTTACATCTGCGCATGGTGTTCCAGTGGCTCTGAAACTATTACATGATTAAAACATAAGGAAGAACAATTGGAAAACAGAAAGTAAGGAAAGAAAGCAATCGACATATACAGTAATTCAGTGTATGAAGAAAGACTCGATGGACCCCCTTCCCCCATAAAAAAAAACAATTACCCGCAGCTTTCGAAAGATAAATTGAAGATCCCAAATACAAGACGTTCATGTATGAAGGGTATACGCCATGAAAATTTTTTCCGAAAAGTCTTCGCGATTCAATAAAGGCCGATAATTTCTAGTCCAAAGTATAGGATAATCTCAATTATTCTGGTTGATGACCTTTCACCTTTGTCGATACAAAAAATGTATTTAATGGAAGTTGAAAGAAATTGCGAAATGGGGATATCAGAAAATGACCTCACGTTATATTCTCAATGCTTTCTCAAACTTCAAAGAGCAACACTGTTTCAGAGTGCCCTTTTGAACTCTCTCTCTCTCTCTCTCTGGACTTATCTTTAAACAATTATAGCGAAGTTCAGATCCTTCCTTTTTACAGTGACGAGGTGCAAATGTGTTCCATTTTTAATATGTTCTCGCCTTTCTGACGCTGGTCATTTTGGTATTAAATTTACACGAATTTCAATATAAAGGGACATTATACGGCTGAAATAAAAGTTGAAGAAATTATGCAGGATGCGTTTACCCTTTGATTTTTGCATTTTGGCCCGGTTAACTAAATGTATTGGTAACAAAAGCCCGCCCAGATAATTGACGTCCTAATGTATTCGGAATTCATTAAAGTATTTTATTTGAAGGGAAATCGGGTTTATCCCCCCGCAGACACGCGAGTACAGTAATTAATCCGGCTGAATGATGGTTGAATGCTGGCACTCGGAATCAGCGCGCCGGAAAATTAATTAATTTAACGGGCACTTGCGGCCGTAAGGATAGATGCTGATCGAATATAACAGAGTCATTACATCCGGAGGATTTCTGCGGCTTCTTGTTGACGGCCGCTGTGCCGTGTGCGCTGCGGCACTCATTTTTTCCCGGCCGACAGAACCGTGCCCCGAGGCTAGGCCCGATGCCTTTCGGTTCCTTGCTCGAATGACCACCGATGTCCACACCTCTATATTCCCGCGTTTTCCCTCGAGAGCGGGGCTGGAAATTAAGTCGTTCCCTGTTGAGCCTGCTGGATGCCGCGGCTCCGGCGATGAATGGTCGTTTGCACGCACACGCGCAGGAACCGGCGTTCCGCTGGAATGAGGTGAGGATAGGAAGAATGGGCATCCGGGGGAAATAAAAACAGACTGCTGCTGCTGCTTCAAATCGACGGAAAATGATCAAACGCTTAATCCCGCATCAGCGTTTTATTTTTTCTTCTTCTTACCGTCTTCCGCGTGAAACGCGCTTTTGGAACCCCGGGAGAGGAAAATTTGTAAAAATAAACGCGGCGGGGGGAATGCATCTGCACTCATTGATCACCTGCTTCCGCGGTCGTGATGCAGCTGAAAGCCGAGCCCCTGGCTGCGGACTGTGTTCCATCCCTCAAGTGCTATCAGATGACGCCGAAATCATATCCGTCTTAACCAAGCATAGTTTTTCTCCGACCAACAATGCGCGGAAATCTCGGAGAATTGACCTCCGGAAACCATGTTTCGTAACAGAGCACGGCGAGTGCGTGATACATTGCTGCCGCAAGACGCGGCGAATGCTTCATTTCCTTCCCAGTGAAGAAATCGGCCAGAAAAGAACTCTCAACTCTGATACGTACAGCGTAAAACTAATTTCCTCTTTTAATTGGAATGCTTCCGCAGAGAAAGGTGCGAAGGAAGGAACAATAGCAATCGTCGCGATCATGCAGCGGAACTAAAATCTCGAGGCCCCGGCAGCAACTGTAAGTCGGCGCTCAATTTTCCGGGAAGAACATCCGTCATGTGTCTGGCTGACCGTTAACGTTGACAACGACTTAAATCTCAACTTATAGACCCTTTACATTCAGCAGTACTGCGTCTTTTGCCCATTGTTCCCTACGTTATTTCACCCTCGTGAAGCGATAATTACTCGCTGGCAATTATTTCCTACGGGTTTGCTCACTACGCGCGGAGAGGCATTGATATGGACTTTACACGCGAGCTTATAATGGCTCCAAATAACAAAGCCCCTCCCATGCAATATCAAATCTATCATTTAAAGTCCAGTGACGATGGAGCCCGACCAGCAGTCTTCTTCCCATTGCAATTTTATCTCTTGTGTTCGCTGTGGATTTTGATCGCTTTAGCACCAATCGTCAAAATGTATCTAAGGATTCGAGCGGTGAAGGATTTCTGCGGACAGTCAAGGTTTAATTTTTGTTTCCTCCGCAAAGCATCATAAGCAAAAGTTGGGCAATTCAAACGCTATCCTTCCGAAGTACCGTAATGCAGAGGAGCGTTTGGATCATGCCCTATCTTGCATTGGTCGTCAGCCCGCTTGAATTTTAGCAGGCATGATGGGAGTAAAAAACATATTGCATACCACAACCCCATCATCTGTTACCCCTTCCATCGATGCGTGGTTTCAGGAATGATACTCTACAAGAACTTCCAATTAATTCTAAACCTCAGAATGCAGCCAATCAAATAATGAAATTTACCCGAAGCCTCTCCAGAGATGTTTCTGCAGGCGGATTTAATGTTCAGAAGCGGCCATTCCATAATAAAAAAAAGTTCTAATATCCAAATTGGACTTTGTGGGATGCTTCAGTCATTTGACTGATAGTGTTTTTTATTTTACTCTTTGAGGAATGGGTTGAACAGCGCAGAAGAATAAATAAAATCAATAGAATCAGTTTTAATCAACTGGTGGTGCATCTTTCATGAGCTGTGCGCGGAAATCGGACACCACTTGCATTTCATCGATCCCTCTTCGTTAGCTTCCTTCAGAACTTCTGCACTGAAAATACGACGAAGGATTTCTCGAGTTGTTGTTCTCTGAATGCGGTCTTATATTTATTTCCTTTAGCTGCAAATCCGACCCATGACTGTAGCTTTTTGGAATCCTGTAGCGCATTTCAGAGAAGTGGATTTCGATTTTGGCTATTGTGTCGATTGAGCGGGTTTTTCAGTTGCGATTGTACGGATTTGATCTAATATTCATGGATAAGGGCTGAGAGGCTCGGTACGCACCGGAAGAGCGAGGATAGGATTCTTTTATTACAGAAGCTCGAGGAGGATGGGTTAGAGAAAAATGGGTTGAGAAAAATTCGTTGTCGACTCTGAATGCTCGAATCCAAGAAAACGAAGGAAGTTCGGGGCGGAAGGAAGCAACTGGCGGGAAGGTTCGATAAAATAAACACCTTCAGGTGCGGGGTAGATCCGTGGGCAGAATTCAAGGGTTCCCAGCGTGGGACTCCGGAAAATCCCCAAGCAATTTCGCCGTGAGAGACCCCTCGTCATCGTTCGTGCTCCGAGTCAATTCTGCATTCGCTGTCTCACTCGTTTCACCAGCAGCGACGAAGCATGTTGTTGTTTTTTTTTCTTGCTTATTCTTTCCTTTCCACCTGGAGATGCGCTCGGGGTGGCCCATGCAACCCCCACCTCGGTGTTTGTCATGCTACCGGAATATACCGGATACGGCGCTAATTTGCTTTTTCGGACGCAAGCTGCGACCCCGCGGTCGCAGCGCCGGATCGGAAACATGAAAGCCGATTTCTGGGCCCCCGCACTCTAGCCGAAACCAAAACCGATTACCTTGCCACCGATACACCGATGTGTCACGCACACCAGCGCACGAGCCTATGAGATATGAGGGTCTGTCGAAAAGTTTTTGATTGCCTTCTGTCTTTCCCCAAGTGTGGTTTTTGCTAATGAGTGTCCCCAATCCAAACTACCCTCCCCCCCCCCCCCCGCTACTTATTCATCCACTGCTTCATTCACTGGTTAGAATAAAGCTTGATTGGCCCGAAATCCTGCTGAATTCAGGCTCTCGTTGAGATATGCAGGGCACGAATGCGTCTAGAATTTTTCTTACCGCGCCTCGTGCAAAATTTTCCCGTCGAACACTGTTTTCAGGAGAGGATACAGCACTCTCTTTCAAAGCTCCCGGTTCTTCGAAAATTCTCATCCCGACCCGAGAATTTTAAAGTCCGGACACGAAAGTTATTCACGATGCACGTATCTAATGAGGAACGAAAGCTAGAGTAAGAACAAATTACCTAATTTTCGTTATCGAATAACCAACCCCCACGAAGAAAAATTCACCCGAACAGATTTTGTTGAACATAACCCTGATGTACGAACTTGAACTGTGCCACAGAATTTGTTATAAAAATTGGCTTACGCATTATTTAAAAAAATTGAAATTATTTTAGGAAAACTATCAGCTTTTGCTACTCGCTTGTAAACCGTATTTCAACTTACATTTTCAACTTTGTCGCTTCCCAGGCAGTTTTTCCGTCGGAAATTGCAAACCAAAATCAAGGGCCTTTCACGTGGCCCATGTCTAATCGCATTAATAACAGGAAAGCCTGCACAAGAAGTGAGCCTTGAATAATTTCGCGAAAGTAAGTGCGTGATTTTCTTAGCGGGGATTCAAGAAGCAGCTCTTATGTTCACACCGGTAGAATGCATTTTTCACTTCAATACATTTGATCCACAGAGAAGAACTGATAACGTCACTGGAAAATCGTTTGCCTGAGGGATTCAAACTTTTATATTTGGTGTTTATATAAATATATTGATAGGAAAGGGGACACAACATTTGCTTACATGATTTTCAGCTTGGAATCGCAGATGACAATTTTGTGACAGTAACTTTCTCAGTAGCCAACGCAGGGGGGGGGGGGGCAGAGCGTTGGGGTATCGGTGTCGCGCCGGTCGCTTCCCCTGGGGTATCTCTGATTCGGATATACCGTACCTCCACAATCAGCCGTGTTCCGTTTCCCGTTCCGGTGGCAGGTTGGAATCCGATCCGGAGCACACGCCTGTATCAATGAAGTCCACCGTCCCTAAGTCGAGTCTCGACGGCGAGCCCCAGGATGAACTGATCGATGAAGCCAGGCAACGCATTCATCCCGTTCAATCCCGTGTGTGGCTAGGTAGGCGGCTTCCTAGGCGGAATGCCGACCCGAACATCACGCCCCAGTCGAGGGTGCCAGTAAGTAACTCCTGATGGGCGGCTCACGATTAGCTCAGTGGCAATTTTTATTTGCTCTCAGCGCGACGGCGAGGGTAATCGGCAGCGAGCACGACGTCGTGAACCTGGTAGTGGAAGATCTGTCTTTGCAATTGGGCGGACGAATGTTTGGAATTGATGTACCCGGGGTTTGCAACATTGTCTGAACCGCGCCCTTCCCGTGATCAGTAACCCCTGAACAAGAGTTTCCAGAAGACGTAATTTACACTCAGGAGGCAAGTTCCTCTTAACCTTTTTGATTCATGGAACCCTTGAAATAATTTTCTCAAAACAAGATTTTTTCTGAATTTTTAAATCAAGCGACCGCATTCATTGGATCAAAAGATCCCACAGATTCCAAGGTGTGCAACTTTTATTTGCTATTCTCAAAAATGGAGTTTTTTAAATGTTAGACGCATATACAGTACTGTATATTAATTTATTTTGGTAATTTTTGGTTAACACATTGCAAATTTGCGTGTCTTTTTGCGGTCCTCATTTGCGCAACACCTCCTGGATAATTTTTTTTCTCTTACATCGTCTCGGATAGCATTGAACATGGTAATAATCGAACAAATACACAAGCGTAAAACTCAGAAGAACCATACTTCGGTCGTTCGGTGACAGTACCCTATATTATAAGTTTTTGCTTCATTCACGATCGCCTTGATCCTGCAGAATTTATAAATTTTATATGAGTCTCGAGCCAGTTGTATATACAGTACATTATAACGAGACTACGTTTGATTTCATTTACGACTCAATTTCATTCAAAAGTTTGAGGTAAGAAAAACTTATGTCTATTACATTAAGACCTAAAAATCCGTCCCTAACTTCAGGCCTCAACTATGGGTTAGATGCCAGTAAATGCAAGATATTCGAGATAATTTTTCAGAGCTGATTCTAGAGAATGTGGGGTTCTCAAATCGGAATGAAGACTTATGGCGGGACCTAGGACTGCTCCCAAGTTTCTTGCATTGCAGTACTTTTCGGGGTTAACATTTTATTTGTACTGTATTCCCCAGGAGTGCTTTTTAACCTTGAGTTATGGGCGTCGAAGGCCTTAAATTTCCGTTGCAGACGCAGTGTCTCGATTTTCAATTTTTTTTAAACTTGCCTTTTCATTCTCTTGGAGTCCATGAGAAAATTCAGGAAATTTCATCAGAGTCTCCGACTACTGCAGTTTTCGGGAGGCTTGCATTTTCAGGCAATGGCTTTTTAATATTGCCGTTCATAACACATTTTTGCAAATTTGAGTGTTCACATTTCACCAGCCCAAAAATGTTCCTCATGACCAAGTATATGGGCCCACCGTGAGTTCAGGTAACTTCACAACTTGGTCGAATCAGTGTGTACGTACTACAATTAGTTCATATTTTACCTCATAATCTTTCATTCATCAATGAATAACACACTCAGGGTCTTAAACATTTGGTTTTCATCGTATTTTGGGTTTTTTGGCATTCAAACTCGGATTCAACGCCCGTCATTTTTAAAATGTGACAAGAGCTCTGCGTATATACCACCGGTTGCAAAGACCTGTGTCGCGCGACCATGCAGAGTCGGTCAAATCGTCGGGAAGAATAATATACATGCAGTATTTCATTCTTAGATCTCATGAAGAGATTGCCTTGTTTGGAAGATTAGGGTCTCGTTCAAAAATGTTGAGCGCATCTCGGACGGGCGTTTCACTGAGGTCACGGTATCTCCTGCTGATAGCTCACAAAAAGCGGAGAGAAGCCGGGAATCATGCGAGAAACTCGGCGATTCGTCATTTTCGGAGTCGGCTTGATGACAAACCGCGAGGTGGACGACGGGCGAGCACGACATCTCAATTCATATGCCGGAGCGTTGTTACGTGATGACGCGTAATTGGGCGGTCGCCCGGGAATTTCCCGTGTAGGCACGTTATCTGCTGCTCACCTTTGTCCCGCTCCCACCTCCGCCAGATCGGCGTATTACCGGACAAATCGCAGACAAGGAGGACCCATCAGCAGCATCGCGAAAAAACCGTAATATGCGATGCACGGATCGCAGAGGAGCGGGAGATCGAGCCATTTCTTACAACGGCAACGGGCTGACATGCTAATGCGCGGTTCGCGGCCCGGGGCAAAGAAAAATATTCCTCGTCCTTGTGGAATAACCAATGATTATGACTTTATAAACGTAATTATGTCGAATAACGCATTATACGGCCTCGCATCTCTTCCCTAGCTCTTACAGATATTGTCTCTATATCAGCGGACGGCGTCAAAAGACCGAATGCCGTATTGTGCCCAGACTTCTTCTTCGCGTGTGGGGTTCATTGCCGAGGTCTGGTGTCCCTGCTTCTTATTTCCGACCTGTCGGATGGCTATTTGTTACGGCTGTATTGCCTCGTCATCATGCAATCAACGGCGCCGAACTACCTTCGCGTAGCTGAAAAGAAGTTTTGCTCATGATTCCGGTCTCATTCCCAGACATTCGCGATGAAGTGCGGGAATGAGAATTAGTACGCGGTAGACGCGAGGTGAGAGAGTTCTCGAGTCAAATAATGTTGAGTTGAATCACGGGAACCGCTGATGGTCCCATTATCTCCAGTACCGCACTCGCGAATCCACGTTTCAAATCGCACCGTTTCTGTTCTCAGCAGAGTGGGTGGAACGTTACGAATGAAACCTTTTGTTTGCAACGTTGATGGTAGCAAATAGGGACAAAAAGAGGCAGTGAAAAGGAACAAAAACCTTTTTGAGTTACGACTTGCCCTTCCGTGGCACCAGTTCTGCGTGTGAAAGACGAATCCAGCATTTATGACCTCCTGCCCGTAATTTGCCGTTCTGGCATACATTTTCAAATGAGCACATCGTCATCCAGGTTGAAAAGAAATATCCCGTAAGGGAAAACCTCCCACCGTGCATGG
Organism: Notodromas monacha; assembly: GCA_905338405.1. Taxonomy (NCBI): domain Eukaryota; kingdom Metazoa; phylum Arthropoda; class Ostracoda; order Podocopida; family Cyprididae; genus Notodromas; species Notodromas monacha. The sequence continues at coordinate 79,836 of CAJPEX010000052.1, read as the reverse complement.
AAATGGTGCATCAACGATTGCGTTGCATTGCACTTACGGTCGTAAAAAACCGTAACAGTTCGTGCGCGATGCTAATAAAGCACGCCATCATCACTTCGTAAATAGTGAACGCGTTGATCGCGGCATGAAAGGGGGTGAAAATAGTAATCCGCCCAATCAAGTGCGTTCAGCCGTCAAATCAATATGCTGTAGCCTGTGTTGTGTGGTCCTCATCGACAAGCGAGAAAAAAAAAACGATTGGTAAAAACAAGCTAGAGGCTCATTGAGCCACGAAATGAATGGAAAACACGCATCTTTCACAAAATGCCTATTCATCGAGGAGCACCCGCCCGGCAGATGGTTCAACCGTGACGATTCCATCGGGAAACAGAAATGGCTAATAACTCGCCACCGTTAATCCGGATATGATCGATCACCGTGGCGATTTCCAACCAGGAAAACAACGTATTCACATTCACGAATACTTCTTCCCCCGTCATGAACAAGCTTGATTGTTGCGAACGGAATCGATGGCGTGTCGCATTCCAGTTAGTACCCGGATTCGAAACTTGGGCTCGTCCCGCCGCTCAACCCGTCAGTGCTCTTGGGTTCCTGGAATGTACTGGAATCTCGTTAATAGCTTGCTCTGACGGCGTAGTGTGAACTCAGCGCGATTCCTCATTAGAAGCCAAAGGTATTGGCTCGTGCAGGTCATTGCTCGTTAGCATCTGGACTCACGCAGCGCGGAAACGCAGTGAACAAAGTAAATACGGTAACGCTAGCCGGGTTTACGGGCTCGGATTCCGGTCGAGTAAGCTTCAAGCAGCTCCGGGCTTTTGCAGGGATTCAGTAGGACCCCCGTGAGAATCCGCGTTTCGGTTGACAGCTCGTGTCCGCAGGGTTTCTCAGGTACGCGTCAACAATTGCGCAGGCGAAGGGGAATCGAGTCTCCCGTCGACTGTTCAGCATGAACGCAGACTGGAACCACAGCTTCCGATGGACTTTTTTTGTTGTTTATCTCGCATACCAATGATTTTAGTGCATGAGAGATTAGGGCTATTAGTGCTTGGAATGCGTGGCACAAAAAATTCGTGGGTTCAACCGAAAGTCAGTAGCTATAATTTCTCACAAATTCCAAGTTGCAAAATATACCAAAATTTCCTTGATTTGATTATCTCGTAAAATATGTAAAAAAAATATATATAAAAACTGTTCCAGCGCATTTATAGGAAGGACATATATCGAGATTCCCTGAGCAAGTATTACACAAGTTTGGTCTGGGTCTTATCAGAGTAGGTCCCGTCTAAAAAAGAAAATGAATGATCTACAGAATAATTAGAACTTCTGTCGAATATTTTCGGTAACAGTGCTTTCAATTATCCGAAAGGCTGAGGCAAATAAATATGACTGAGAAAATAATCGGAGTCCAAGTGAGGTAAAGTATATTAGAAGAAATAAACGTCTTGAAATAATAATTTTATTGTCGGGGCAGGGTTCATATTCATCACATTACAGTATCTGAAAATAATCCGGTATGCTGTATTCGGGCTTATTCCATGGTGTAGTTCTTTTTTTTTCAGAGCAACAAGTTCAGTTATTATAAAAATTTTGAATGTTCGTCCGTCTGAGATTTTTTACACGAGAGGATAAGAATTACGAAGAATTCTGGGTTTCAGCCTAAATCCAGTATGGTATCATTTAAACGAGTTTACAGTGTGATTATTTTATCATCACGTTTCTGCTCGCCCCTTAGAAAATACCCCGTAAAATAGCCGTACTCCATTATTGGTTATAGGAAAACATAACATAATACTGTACCGGTCCCATCCTAAGGGGAATATGCTACAGTGGTACACCTTGAGATGAATATAAGTGGGTTGTTCGGGGTATTCATGTACAACTTATCACGGTTTGTAATATGGGTCTAGGTCCGTAGTTCGAGTTTTTGGACATGGAAACTTGTGTGTTCAAGGGATTGTTTTTTATTCAAGCCTTTAATTGCACTGCATAAGGCGCAGTACCTTCACGCTCATCTCGGTCATTTCGACATTTCAACAAGACTGCTCATAACATGTCTAACTTGCCTAACGAACCGGACTCCGCAGGAATGAGGATATTGCTCTCTTACATCATGACGACGGAAAATTGACAGCAGTATTTGGGAAGACCCCTGCGTGGAGTAAAATGAAATGTGCAGGTGCCTGACAACCTGTGCGCAGGCGGGGGACCCAGAACCCGTTCCCAGGGGTCGACGAGGCACCTCGTTGTGAGCAGGCAATTAAGGAAAGCCGGGCGCTTTCTGCTGGCACTTGGTACACCAGCGAGAAGAGCCAACTGCGGGACAAGGGGAGAGCTTGTGTCACCACGCCGCCTACAAAAAGCCAGTTCCACGGACCAGACAACTGTGACATGGAAGCCACGTCATTCATACAGAGATTTTGGCGTTCACCCAAAACATTTCCCGGGGAAGCGTCAAAGCGCGATTGCAGCAGGGGGGGAAACTAGTTCGGTCCCAACCCCGAACCGAGGAATCTGTTGTGGGGCACTTTTTATTGAGCAACAGGAATTGGGTGGTGAACCGGGACAAAGCGGTCGAACGTGCGATTGTGAAGAACACTGGCTACTAAAGGGAACCCCCCTCGGGATCGAACGGGCGGAATTCCCTTGATTTAATCCGTGGTTTCCGCTTGAAAACCGTGCTCGTTGATCGGAAAAGCTGTTGTGATCGCGAGGCGCGAAGAACTGCGTCTGCTTCCGCAGCGTTTTACGCAATGAAAAGAACTTAATCGGTAATCCAGTTGTTTCTACAAAAAAAGAGAAATCATATTCAATTGGTCCTCTGCAGATTCCGAATCCATGGATAGATGGTAGACCGGAATTGACCGTATCTGGACCATACAAATGCTCGGAACACCGGGAGTTTTTCACTTTCATGGGAAAATGCATTCGACTGAAAAAAAGGCCGCGAACAATGCCACGCAATAAAGACGCTTCAGCTTTGAGCTAAGCCATCGACGCGGATGCGCGCTGATGATTTTAACATACGCACAGCGAAAATCCCCTGGCTCCCCTTCAACCTAGCCAATGTCCAATCTGCAAGGGAAATGAATCACGTTCGCAAAAAAAAGAAGATAAAAACCATCTGAAAAAGGAAAGAATGTTACTTGCTGCATATATAGCAACAAAAAAGAAAAACTGTATCTATTCCAAACATGAGCGCTCTCCCCCAAAAAGACTCTATAAAAATCATGGGAAGCTTTCTCTCGATTTGCATCTAAAGTGATCATGTCCAAAAAATATAAATAAGGTTCGGTTTCATATTCAATTAAAAAAATCCCCACATCATTTAATCACTGCATAATCGAAAGGAAAACAAATGCTGGATTCCCTCATGAATGAAAGAATCAACGAATCGTAATGGCTTGTTATCCAAGAACTATGCCGCGTAATTTTCCTTCAGATGTTAGTAAACGATTCCCGGAGAATGTCTCATAAAATGAGGCATTGCTAAAAAAAACTACAATACATGTACCTTGATTGTATAAAGATATGTTATTTAGTGATCAAGTCACCCACAAAATCGCATTCATTTTGAAGGAGAAAAAAACTGAAAAATAGTGTGGCGCTGAATCAATGACACGTTCTTCACAGATGAATATTTGTTTGTACAGTATCTTCTTTCGGGCATTTTGTTGTTGTTTACCCTTGGTGCTTGGAATAAGTCTTGTCGCTAGCTTATTCATTCCTTGCGCTGGCATACGGCAGACTCTTTTAATGAACCTTTGTTAGCTTAATAAGTGACTGCAGGAGACGATACTTCAGATAAGAAGTGAACATAATTTTCCACTCTGGCACCAGGATCAGCAGTCGCTACCTGAATTCGAGAAGGCATTCGGTACGGCGCGACGAAACTTTTTCAACTTCCAGCAGAAAGAAAATGAACAGTCCAAAGAAAAGACGGGTTATTCGATAGTTGGACGCGTCTATGAATAAGAAATGCGATCTGACAACCGTATCCCTATCGAAGTGTCTTGACAGAAATTCAATAGATTGAAGTATTCGTTCTTGGTGTTCGGCGTCGGTGTTGACGACAGCGACAGCGAGGTGGACGAACGTGTTGATGAGCCGCGCGGTTCCCTTGCGGCGGAAACGTCAGGAAATCCCCAAGGCGACGCGTCACTCCCGGCGTCGCACCTCAGTCCTATATCGTCATCTACATCACATATCGCGGGGTGGAAGGGATAAAAATATGAAATAGGGTGGATCGGCGACGGGGTGTAACACGGACTTATTACGGTCTAGTCGAGTCCCAGGCGACGCATTCACGCGACAGCGTCGCACCGTCGCGTGCTGAAACGGTTGGCCTTAACCCCGCGATTGGGTTTCGATCAGGGAACGCTCGAATTTCGAATTCCCGGGGGCTGACTGAGCTGGGTCCGGTCTGTCTCCACTCTTTGCAGCCTGTCGTGTTTTTTTATTCATCCCCACGGTGTTCTCTGCCGGCTGGAATTTCTGACAATTTCCTGCCCGATTTCATTATTTTTTGCATGAAAAAACCGGGAGGGGTTCGGCGCAAACATCAATTCATGGGCCCCGAAAAAGCCCCGCTCCGTTTATTAAGAGAGCAGAGCTATTTATGGGATGTGTAATGAGGCGATAAAATCGATAAACCCTTTCTGGGGGACAACCTCATGTTGCTGAGATAAATAAGCAGTGCCGCAATTCCAGCCTTACGAAACGAACCTAAAATTCCATCACCTGCCGGTCGACAAAGGGTTGCAATATTCTGTCGATAATTTCGTAAGGAATTAGATCCAAATGGATGCATGAATGCCCAAAATTCACTCCGGCGATAGGGTTGCATTTATATTTCATATAAGTTCTGTAGACCGATAAAGTTTCCCAATAAAAATGTAAATGCAAAGTTTCTCAAAATTTGACGCATAATATTTCTAAATTTGTAAATAGTCCGGCAGTTTTGTTGCGCAGTGCCCATACTTGAACTGTCCGGGGCAGATGTGGCTGCCACATTGAAAATTCAATGATAACAAATGAATGATCGGCCAGAATATGATCTGGAAAATACATTACTTCTCCGTCGTCGTAATATTTGGAAAATGTACCCTGAACCAAACTTCCCCATCAATTTATCTTGAATGAGCAAAAGCTGCATGGCGGTTATAATGTGACGCATAAAAAATACTGTAGTTAAAATTTCAATCAAAGAAGTTTCTGTTCACGCTCTATAATTCATATGCTTTTAAGCAATGTAGGTTGAACGAATTCCGTTTCTAATTCTTTCAAAGTCTGATTTTTTTTAATGGTCATGTCAACCAAATTCAAAATGGAAAACACGAAAAACTTATTCGGAAGGAATTTATTTTTTACTTTCATTTGAGTACAAATCCATCCTTTCGCGATCTGTGGTTATAGAATTACTGTACTGTAAACTTCAGTAATATTCTCCTATCCCAGTGTATTACGTCGTGAAACCATGTAAAGAAACACGCGATCTTTATAATAATAATCGAACTCAGCTATCTCTGCGACAAGAATTTTGAAAACTACATTTCCACCGTGAACGTTTTTATCCTGACATTAAAAAAATTTATAATGCATCATCATCATGATAGATCATGATGGAAAGGTCATGATGGATTCTCGAAAGTTATTCAGTAGTTACTACATGAATTGAACTCCTGGGATTTAAATGAGGTTTAATGAAACAGGTTGTGAAGTCGCAAATGATTACGTTAAATCGCAATCATGGGAGGCATTCAAGGACGATTGCTTGGTGAATCTACTGGTTGGATTCCTCAGTACTTGTCAGGTTTAATGAACTTACGGAGTGCTAAGTAATGTTAGTCGTCGAATGAGGTGTGCGATGCGTGGTGAAAGAAGCTTAACGTTCATGAGTGCATAATTAGGCATCTATGACTTTTTTCCTCGAGGGCGGGAACGTCGGGAAGAAAATCATGGCCGAGTTTATTTTGGATTGCCGTGAAACACGGTTAGAATTGCGACGGAAGGGCGAATCAAATTGCGGCCCCGACAGCTCAATCTTGAAGGGTGTCCGAGGAGAGGAAAAAAAAAGGTCTTCTAGCCGGAAAATGCCTTCTTAGCTACCGGCAAACGCATGTCCGATGACTTAATGACTGCCCGTCAGCTCGGGGCTTCTAATTTATTTGCAGGATTTTCCCAGTAAACAGGAAGAGGCCGAGTTCCCATCAGGGGATAATTTGATACCGAGCCTGTATGGACTCAACGTTTCCCCAGCATTGCTCATGTGTACACATGGGCCTCGACATCATCATCGTCCATGCGTTTTGGCAGCTTGATTCGCACATAGGGTGCCCGGTTCACCGATCCCTGGCAAATAGCCTCCGCGATATGCTTGAAAGGTGGCTATCATTCCATCTCCAGTTTTAATGGAGCTGTACCGGGTGCATCCAACCAACCAGGTGCACTGGCAATGAAGCCAGCTACAATTTTCTTTCACAGTCATTCATAACTAACCCGTAAATGATTATGCATCACTCAAGACAATGGTAATGAATCGACCGTCTTGGACTTAGTGAATGCTACAAACAAACTTACTCATGGTGAAACGCAGGCATTAGGTTTTTGAAATTTCTATTTGAAAACCGGGAATACCTTTTTCATTTCCAGAGAGATTCTATACATGCCCCAGAAATGTTAAAATTACCTGCCCTGGGCCCCATTTGGGACTCAGGTGCTTTTTGTCCCCGAAAAAATATCATCATAACAAAAATCATGTAAAATATGCAAAAGCTTTACAATGAAGTTATCTACAATTCAAAACCTCAGTTGATAATTTTTGTCTATTTTTCATTCAACAGGGACATGTTTTCTGAAGCCAATTCACAAATTCCATTTGAAAGTTGAAACATGATTTTTGGAATGCAAGAAAAGTACTTTCTAATGCAGCTAAACTTAAAATTCTTAATGTCTTTGTAGCCTGGTTAGTTTGGAATGCTTTGGGATGTTTTATTTAATTTTCTGCTATTTTCATTAATCACAACCGGTTCTTGAAAGTTGTTCTTCCGGCATTAAAAGTTTTTGTCTGGACTCTGCAGTACTTTTCTCAAGTTTTATTTCGTAGGATTTTGTCAATTTACTGTATAACCGCTTACCGTTATGCGGTAAATGGAAATTCTCTGAAATGAAAATACCATGTATATTAGTTTATTCAATCAGCTGACGCTGATACCCAATGTTTAACTGTGAAACAAATTGCCTATAAATTTTCGTGACTTGACTTGCGAGAAAGTTCGACCCGTGAGTTCATCGGGTAGAAATTTTTTTGAGAGAATAATGTAATGTGCAAGGGATTTATGTTTAAGAAGAACTGTAAATATACCTGATGATGGAGTGAAATCTTTTGAATGCGGTTAGAAAATGAAAAGGGGTGTCTGAGTCACGGCAAAAATCTGCAAACAACTTTTCAGTGATGACTCGCCCTTGACCAACATTCCCGTTTAGTCCCTTTCTTTTGTTGGCAGCCGTCCTGCAGCAAGCTATACGCGCAATTTATGCTGGGACCCTCCCAAACCAAATGCTGAAAAATCGACTGAGAGATCCAACAGCACCACTTCAAGTCCACTGCCCACACGCGCCGGGAGCACGCTTTCTTCGGTCAACACGAAACAGCAAACTCACAATGAGAGCTACATGTGCACGGATTTGAAGCATTTCTTCAAAACAAACAGGACTGAATAATCCCCCCAGTTACCTTTTCAGAACTTCGTGACTCGCACTTGCTCGGGCATTAAATGGGTTTATAAGTGCGCAGACCCACGTTGTTGACCATGGAATATACATGTACAGTACTACTGTACACGACAATGTTTTTTAACCTATATGGCAGGGCTCCACGTACACTTTCCAGTTGCTTTTTCCAGAAAAAAACACCCATGGCTTTTTCAGAAGATTACAAGGAAGTCAAGATCAATAAGTAGGACTAACGAAGAATCAGCAAGGACAACTGTGTCGATCTAGTTTAAACAAAGACTAGCAATTTAAAATCTGTTTTTGGACATCATCAGGGGATTAAATTAAAATGCATTGATCAAAATCAAAGGTTTCCGCGAACGAAATCAATCGCAAGGAGATTTCCGACGTGGATAGTTACTATAAAAAGGGCTCAACAATTTTTTGAGATTGAGAACTTGTCGGAAAAAGTCAGCGTATATTTTTGGGGATCCCGCGTCCGATCGAGAAAAGTGAAGGAATAAAAATTGAATGAAATGTATTTTTTAAAATCGGGGCTTTCCAAGGAAAAGGCAAGGACTACTTAGCCCAGAACTCACGCAGCTGGAAAGTGTATCAGATTCAATTGTTTTGGACATTGAGAAACAATTTTCAAACGTAAAATAAGCCTAACTGGCCGCGCAAATTAAATTCCATCGAATAACAGAAATTTTTCTTGCATCAGCTGTTTGTCGAATTCCTCCAAGACCTTATCTGCAGGAGTGTAAAATTATCGTGAAGTTATATTCACATGGTGGCTGAAAATCTTTGCTGTTGCATCAGACGATCTCCCGATATATGATCCTGTGATCTACTCGAGATTAAAAATATGTGGCATTCCTGTGCGTGACCCATCATGAGGATTTATAATATAAAGTTTCCAACAATAAAAAATGTCACGTAGGACCAGCAAATTACATGCGGTGAATGATGGAATCTTCAGTCATTTCATTCAATACCCCAGTGATGCATCTATTTGAGAAGTTGCAAATACGATGATTTAAATTTAGTCCTTGACGCGTTATTTGCCGCTAAGATACAGTACATTGGGGTTTCTCTCGTGAAATGCGATTTATGAGTTGAACAATGTTCAGTGTAGGATTTCGTACCGCATTTAGGCAGTAAATCCAAATATATTTCCCCGAAAAGTGCGAGGAAGCAGAAGATGCAGTGCAAAGTACTTTTAGGAAAACAAACACATTTCAGCACCAGCTCCTTCCTGGGGCGCAAACACCGTTGCCTTTATAACACGCCCTGGTAAGACGGCGAGCAGCGTTGTATTCGTACACGGAGTAGCTTCGAAGACAGCGCCATCACCATAAAAACAACCCAACGACCTGAGCTCCGGTGGATTTTACGGCAAAGGTAGCATAGGCTGTTGCCTTTGTGCTCTCGCCCCATTCTCACGGAACAATAGATCGTACCCGGAACAACAAAAAAATCGAGCCCGGTTTCTGTTCCCTCTCAATGTGGGATAAGAGACGGAAAAAGGGGGGTGGGGAAAAGGGCGCAAATATGCTTCGGACAACCACATGAAACATTATCAGCAATATCCGACTCCTTCTGTGGTTGGAAACAACTCTTGGCCTGAGTGCCTCGACGATGTTCCCATTGATGACAGTATTGCTGCGAAGGGCCAGTGTTAATCTGAGGAGCCTCGCGTTCCTGACATCAACAACCATCAGATTCCTTGAGAGACAATCGAGGGGTTATATCACCAGTTATAGTCTGCGGGGGTCGAGGGGAAAAAATAATGTCTGGAGCATGGGCCACACGGAGTGTATCCCCTGTCTAAAATCAGTTTTCGAATCTGGAAAGCGTTTCCTCCCCTTCGCGATGTAATCGTCGTAGACGTTCATGGTGCGGCGGTTGCATTGGAACACGCAACAAACCTTGCATTTCGCCGGAACCGCGACTCATCCCTTGTAAAGATCAAGTTTCGGCACGAAGAACTACCCACGGGAATGAAATAGACTTACTTGTTTTCCCAGCGAATACAATATATCATCTCATGCAATCTTGATAAGTCGCGACTGCAATTTGTTCCATGGAAAACTGTGAAAAGCGGGAATTAAATGTTTCGTTTCCCTTAGGAAGATTTTCATTCGGTCGAACTCGAAAAAGTTATCGGTCAGAATAGTTATCGAAGGATTTTTTATCCACATCCGGAGAATATCGAAATAGTCTGAAAATGCATCAGGAGTCAGAAGATAGTGCATCACACAGAATAAGATAGTAGTGCATCGATGCTTGCTTATACATCAGAACAATCTTCAGCACTGACCAATGTATTCTAATGCATGCAGTCGCTTTCATGGCATTTTTGTTCGTAGTTCATAAAAAATGTTTCATCTAGAATGTTTCTCTTAGACTTGTAGTTAAACTCCGAATATCTGGGCCGTTGACCTAGTAAATTTCCCGAATATTGGAACCTGAAGGATACTTGAGTATTCGGAACATATTCCCCCCCCCCTCCCCCTGGGAAAATGCTAAAATTAAATTATGCGCAAAATGAGATATTCTAGTGTATAGTGAAAAAAATTTGGAGCATAATAAAAATTGACCACGGAGAGATGAAATGCATCTTAGTAATATATATGCGTGCGAATTTTTCTTCTGTCAATGAATAAATCAAAACACGGTTGATGGAATGCAGCTAGAATTGGAACTCTGAAAAGATTTTTGAATCCCTCGCTGATACAGTGCCGATATAATGCAGGGCAGTGAATTTACTATAAGTCCACGAAATATTTAGCCATTAAAAATGCGTTTGTACATTTTGTAATACAGTATCTTCGTCAACAACAAAAACTCAGCTATTGCTGATGCTGATAAAACAATAATTCAAATGAAACAGAGGAAAATAAGATTTTATGAATCAAACTAACAAAAACTACTCTTTATCCATGATTCATCCAAAACTCGGCATGGTTGATGGGATGCGGAAACCATTGTAATTTTTTTTCTCTAGAATCCACCGTCGATTTCGCAGCTTGGCTAAGATTGGCAGGGATTTCCTGATTCCAGTGCAAAAAACAAAACCAGAAAACAAAGAAACAGAATACCTACGTATACCTTGAGTTAATGTGTTTGGTTATTTTTTCCACAATTTAAGGACCCATCGAAGTGGTTTAGGAAAAATCCGAAAAGAAATCTTTCCGTCAACAAGTTCTTTTCTGAAAATCCGACGTCATCCGAGGCCACGTGAAGATCCGCGTCAGCAATTTGAACTTGAACGCGGCAACTTGACACCGGGCTATTGACTGGCTAGCTAATATTTGCCTGCTTGCCTCTTGACCGACGAGATCGTGAACCGAACCGCGAGTCATGTCTGTTGAACCTCAAGGAATAAGCGGAGCATCGAACGCGGAAAATAATGGGGCAGCAACGGACAATCGTGGCTTCGCGGTGCGATAACAACTCGGCGAACGAAGTGAGAGACAAGGTTCAACTGCTCAAGTAATCGTCTTTTGATGGATGGCCTGGGTCAGGAAGAGTGGTCATGCAAGGAAGACAGTTTTGTCTGGCTTTGCCGCAGACTGATCAGTTATTCCAGGGGAGACGAGCGCTCGGGATGGCGGCGAAACCTTCTCACCCAATGGCTCAATCAAAGCCAGGGGAACAAAAGCTACGCAGAGAAATTCTGGCTAAGTTCTCGGACATCAACACCACGCATCCCACGTTTACGGAAATGATCACCAGTATTTCGACCCTTTTCATCGGAACATTTAAAACTCGTGACCTATCGGCTGCATCAAAGATTTGCTCGATCCAGCGAGACTGGATATTTCGCGTGATTTATTGGATAATTGGAACTCTTGGAAGTTGAGCCCATGTGAGAGCGGGACGGGTGTGCACGAGTAGACATTACGTCGTCACCCTGCGGAACCCAGGAATTAAATCGAGCAAAATAGGCGGCGGTAATCAACGGTCTGCTCGTGATTAAACGAGAGATTCTTGCCGCCAGGAGGTGTGTAGAACTCACAAAAATACACTGCGGCCACTCAAAAAGTTCTTATGCAGATGCAAACAAATCTTGGAAATGTCCGGAAAGCAGCTTATTATAAATTGCTGATGGCAGCTGTAATCATCTAAAATTCTTTACGTATTTACTTAGATGTAAAACGCCATTAATTAAAAGACGCACCTTTATTCGCGGGTTTAATACATTATATTTTTACCAGCTTTACTGCCTCAAACTCTCCTCAAGCAGATGCGTATAAGGATTAATTTAGTGAAACTTGAAATCATTTTGATTGTTGAGATAATATTGCCTGGAAACAATTATCCACTTCACCTCTGAATTCAATGTGGCTTCAAATAAAAGACGTAATGAAATACTGTATGAGAAAAAAATGAATATACGACGTACTTATTTAATATCGTCTTCATACGAAAAAGAGCGTTCTGGATTCTTATTTTAGTCATTATGTAATTTGAGCAAATTCCGCTGATTCACTAGGTTTTTGAACTTGTCTGTGGGTTGAATAACCTACAGTTCCTACTCCGTTGATGAAGTACTCCAATAAAAATAAGCATGCTTGCATGCTGCATAAACTACATATTATATGTCGACGAATATACGTGGGTTTACGTCGTGACTTTCGGGAGTATTGTTTTCATGGGAAAAGAGAAGCCAAATTTTTGAAATACGTTTTCAAATTTTGGACGTGAGGAGTACACGCATGTTTTTTTTTGCAGAATTTTCAGAGCTAAAACAATTGAAAATCAACCGGAAAAATACTTCGTGATAATTTCAAAATTGATAGGAATTATGCCATTACGCAGAAGGTCAGCATGGATGTGAGAAGATCGATGGTCTTACGATTCTAGAGGCTTCTTTTGTGGTTGAGCTTATGATCAGGAAGGTGTTCGAAAATATTTGTAGGCTTTACTCAATGACTAGGTATTAATTGTTAGAGAAAAACGCGTTCAGTGAAATTTGATTCATCCGGAATTTTATGAACAGCGCGATTAACACTGTAAAAATTATGAATGAATGACTGAAACTTTCGTCAGCATAGTTCTAATTTTATTTGTTCTACTTCCACATGATTGACTAATTCTTTGGAAAACATATTTCAAGGCGTGTTATAATTTTGGAAATTTGAGTATGATAGCCGTTCCGCGTTGAGTAATTTTAACATCCCTCGAATGAAAACGTCCAAGCATTTTATATTTCGAGATATTGAATTACCCATGGAAAAGAACCCGGCCAATAGCTCGGACAATTAAAATTCTATAGCATTTGGAAGGACTGCATACCGTAATGTAAAATTCTTTTCATTTTCTTGTTGGACTGGAAGGACGCGCGAACGTCAGCAACTCATGAAATATATAATCAGGCTTGATACGGCAGTGAAACAAAGCATTACAAATTGCGCTGTCTGCTTTGAAAGGGTTGCATATTTTATTCTGCTCGTAAATTCATGTCGCGAAAACCATGAGATTTCGTCTGTAACACGCGCCTCCACGAACTTGTGGTGGAATCAACCTCCGAAGTGAAACCCCGGGTATTCGGGCTTCTCAGGATATTTTCTTCGGACGATGGAAAACACACAGCTGCATGTCCGTCTTTATTTTCCACGGCGACTGAACTGTGTTTTCCATAGGATTCCTCGCGTGTTCCTTCAATTTAGGGACGGATCTCAATTTCCGCAGGGCGTGAAACCGCAGGTCAGCATTATGTTCGTGACTGATGCTTTCGACAGAAAACTTATTTCCGCTCCCATGAGCCACGCATCAGCCATCAGGACAGCGAACAAAATGGCGGCTTCGAGTTTTTCCGTGGATTTGAATAAATCAGTATTCAAGGTTAACTTGGTTCCCACGCGTTTTTAAATCGCCCCGAGTGAATTAAGTTCCTCAAGTCGCCAGCTTTTCTTGACGAGCAGCAGGTGCGCGAGGGAAGAAGGTTTGCTGTTGACGCCTGACGCGGGCTAACGAAGCTTGTGTTCCCCAGGTTTCGGTTGAATTCAACTTAACGATGAGTCGCTTGAATGCCAATAGAAGCCCCGTATACCGAAAAGAAACAGTATCCCCGCCGTCATTACGACGTGAAAGGCCTGACACGAAGTGTCTACCTCGTCTTGCGGCCGGGGACCCTCTTTCAAGAACCTGGGTTTCAAGGGACAAAGGAAGAAACAAAAAACAAAATCTCGACATGATGACGTCGAGGAATCCAACCGGTTGCACCATCAGCATACGTTCAAATCGGCCGTTTCCAGTCTCAATGAGTTGAAAATTGCGGAGGATCCGACTTTTCATGCGGCACATTCAGGCGCACACCTGTGGATTCCCAACGCCGACCGACAGGACGAGGTATTCATGTTCGGCAGTCGGGGAACCCGCAAAAGAACTTGATTAGGACGAATAAATATGTGCTGCGTCACTGGATATTACTTCGCCTTCGAAGACCTCACGAGCAGTCGTTCGTGTGGAATTTTCTTGTATCGATATAATCGTCAGGCCAGGCGTTCGCCGCAACGTTGAACTTCGTGCGGCTCTTCGTGTTTACTCGTGAAAATAAATCTAGACAGCTATTCTTCCGGAACCCCGGAACGGGGAGAAGAGAAACGCCACCAAGGTAGACTCTTTCAACGAGAGTCGTGCACTTCGTAGGCTGTCAATGCAAATGTGTGATAAAGCGAGGGTTTGGTTTGAAAATATCGCATGCGGGTATAGGGTTTTCGAGCATCTACCTAGCCGGAAGATAATGCCAGAGGCTCAAAGCACACGAGACCCCCGGATGTAGACTCGAGATCCCGCGGAAAATTGGAGTACGTTCGTCTCCCATTCGAGGCGTTGCTTTTGCTACGTGCACTGCGACCCACGATTCATCAATGCCTGCCGAAATAAGCACCTTGGTCGTGTCGGAGACGATGCGCCCGTGAAGGGGCAGAAAACATCATTAGCGGAAATCGAAGCATGTCATTCACTTCGGATTCGTAATGCAAGCTTCTATCAGTTGACACCCTTGGTGGATAAAACCTTGCGGATCATCATGCTTGGAACCGTTGCTTCTCGCTTCCTCATCATTCATTCTCAGCTCTGGTCAATTTACCTTCTAACTACACTAGCTATACGCACGTGGTACTCGAACCAACTTCTCTTTCTTCTCGTACCGCAGGTTTCGGTTCGCACAGTTCGGCACTATAGCATTGTTTCTGTAGAGTAAAACTCAGATCATCCGGAACTCCATGAACCGTGTTCGAATTTTGATTCATTGAAAGAAACAAAGCCACCTGTGTTCCTGTGATTTTAAACTACTGTAATCCATTTTATGGAATAGTTACCCAGGCTAAGGCATTTAAAAATGTCTTGGGGTCTGAGTAATACAGTGTGGCCCGTTGCGGATGATTCAACTTATGGACACTTAAAAAAAAGTCCCAATCCTGAATAATGGCTCAAGATATGGACATAAAATTAACTTTCCGGAAAATGAAAAAGTTATAATTCTTAAATTTTCATACTAATGTGAAAATTTAACTCCTACAAAAGTAAAACAACGTAAAAATGAATATGTAAAATGAATCGTATTATGGAGTTACTTCAATTTTTCCAAAAGGGCTAATTTTTAAAATCGTATCATGAATTTAATTAAATTTAATTTCCGAAATAAGCCAAGTTTGTGCTTTTCTGTTCAGGGGTTTCCATCATCTGTGCACAGTGAATTTAATTTGCGTGCTGCTCATATTTTTCATTTTGAAATCTTACACGCCAAAAAGACAGATTCTGCGTGGTTTTCTCTTGACGTTTTTTGTGCTTCTTATTAAAGCAAAAAAATGCATTGAAATTTTAAAATAAATTAGATTGAATTTCTTTACTCTTTCCATTTTTTCCAAACACGAGAAGTGATCAAAAATTTTTCCATAGAAGTCTACGAGAAAAAAAAAATGATCCAACATGCCATTCCAAAATATGGACACAGTCTTGCAGAAATCATGTCTGCATCTTATTGGGGGCCCCCTTTGATGTATTGTGTTTGGTTATACAGTACTTGTTTCTTGACCATCTGGCGACAGGTTTTTACCAATACCAAATTATAAACTGTCCTATGTTCAATTGTCCGGGCAAAGGCACCGGATCATTAGGTCGAGACAATGGAGTTCTGCTCTATTGAATTTTAGAGCTGGATTTTTCAACGTTTCTAGGGATTGCACCTATTCCTGCCACTCTGGACATGGCATTTCCTGGCAACCAAGTTACACCGAAGGTTTTAACTTGGATTACGGGCATATTCCAGCATTTCTTACCTTCACTGTTTTGACACTATGTACACCATGCTGAACTTGATATCTTCTCGGCTATCCCACCCCGCTTATACAACCCAAATTATTGGGTTGCATAACTTTTACTCTAATTCTTTCTAATACGCATAATTCTTTTCACGTTTCCCCCAATTTGAACTCTTTCAAACTTATGCATACTAATCATTCAAAAAGTATCCCCCGTGGGAACACCTCGCGTACCACCTGCGCTCAGGTGCCCACGTACCACCGGTTGAAAAGCCCTGTTTCAGAGATCTCATCTCATGCACCTTATCAGCATATCTTCGTAGTCAGTATAGCGCATGTCTTGAACACGTTTTTTTTTTCTTCTCTTCGCACCGGATTCACTGTCTCCTAGTTTCACTGTAAGAATTCAAGGGTGGACAAGATGAATGGAGAGCTCGCGGGAACACAGCCAGCGAACACAAGACTTCTCATTAGCATCATGTACATGCCTGTGTGGGCTTCAGTGATGTATTTTACAAGTACAAATCCAGGGACATGAAAATGAACGTAAGATCCGGAAACTTCCAGAGCGAATAAAAATAAAAAAGAGCGTGACCACCAGTGTTACATCAGAGGTTTGAAATCGGAATGATTCAAGAGACAGGTTGATGAAAATGCCAAGCTGGTAATCGAAAATTTTGCGGAATGGCAGGCTTATTAAATTTTTTCCCCAATCGAATCCGCAAGCCAGAATCGTAAAAGAACACGAACAAGTGACAAGCTCAGCTTCGTCTCTGGGAAACAATTAATTTCAACCCGGGACGATCCTAAAAGATAAAGGACTATTCTCCTGCTTTTTCGGTGAAGACGAAGGGAAAGCCCTCACAAAAAACCTACCTACCAACCTCTTGTGTGGAAATAATGTGATATATCATGTCATATAACATGAGCGTATATTGTCATATTATAAAATTGTAAATTACTCGCGATTTTTAATTTCTGCTCAACCATTCTGAAATATAGGTCAGAGAGTTGAAAGTGTACATCACGTACAGTGAGAAAATACAAATCCCCGAGGTTTACCAGTCACGCCTGCATCTTTCATACATTTCAGATAGTCCAAATTTTATGCAATATTCTGAATAAAATATTGGGGAACCTCTCTGTGAAGTCAGTTAGATCTGACAACCATTTTCGAATGGAAATAAATGCTGGTTCCGGCGAAGATTTTTTCAGCACGTGGATGTTTTCGTAATGCATGGGAATTTTTGAGCATGATGCTTCTCAATTCAGGGTTACAATCCAAAAGAAGGTCCTCAGCAAATGAATATGGGGTTTTTTGAAGTCTGATTATTTTTTTCAGACAGACTTTGGAGGATTTCGACTCGTCCAAAGAAATGCGCAGCATTCACAAAGTTTCAGAACCATCTCTCTGAGTGAAGTTCAATCTACCCATTCTGCCACCTGTCATGATTTCAACATGGCCGAGCTTTCAATTGCAAGTATGAACTGCGGTTCAAATTATCCTCGCAGGCGCATTCGACATCCAAATTACTTCCCGAAGACAACTTCAACCACATCATGCATTATGAAGCATCGTAGCTCAGGTGGTGAGGAATGAGGTCTGAGGCCGTCTCGCCACAGCGGTCGTGAACAGCTGAACAGTTTAGCCGCAGAATTGAGTCGCATAAGTGCAAAATTTCACGCCAGGTCCGACCCCGGTTACCGCGCCGCGTTGACACGCCACAGAACCCAGGAAGCACGGCGTGAAACGCGCCGCCGCGGGAGCAGAATCGCGTGAAACACCTCGGCATTATGCCATCAAGTCAGGCAGTATGTTGCGAGGGCATAACAAAAGAACCACGGTACATCTCAATTAATTCCCAGGAACATAAAAGTACGAAGTCGCGGCGCTTGCGTGTGCTTCAACGCGGCACGAACGCTGCCCGCGGAAACTCCCCGACAGGCCTGATGGAATAATTATCTAATTATGTTGCCACGGCGGGCGCCGATCCCCTGGATCATTAATGGCGAGGTTTGCGTGGACAGGGATTTCAGTCTCGGGATTATCGGTGTAATTTCCCCGACCCCGGCCATACCAGCGTTTTCATCGGGAGCACCAGTGACAATAGAAGCCGAAGCGAAGGACCTTGCCGCCGGCGCTGCGCGTTTTCCAACCGCGCTCGTGTTATTGTCGGGCTGCAAGTGTGGAAATGCACCTCGTGTGAGACTGTTTCCTCCTCCGCACATCCGTTGTTCTTCGATCATATTTACGACTCCATCGTCGACCTTTTTTCCTATTTATTGATGTTGGGAAACTTGTCGAGGAGGTCAGGCAGCTTTTCTTTCCCCCGCCCCACGGATTCGACGAGTTAATAAAGAATCGAACTTATTTCTCAATGCCGGGGAAACGATAATTTCGGTGTTGAAACACCGGGCGAATTATCTTGTCCGCGGTTTCTTACACAGCATTCGGCTCTCGCAACCAACTTCAGGGTTTCATCCACCGTTCTAGCGAATATTGCGATGAAAATGCCGCTGCTTTGTTTCCCTCTCAGTTCATTTGCGCTGTGAAATGTGTTCTTTCCGTATCGTCTTGATCACATGTAGCATCATGTTTCTGGATGAATAAACCTAATCCACCGAGACGGAATGCCAGCAGGAGTGAAGGCGGTCCGGCCAAATCAAGAGTTTCATTGTTTAGTGGTCATACCGAACCGGATTCTGACAGTTGATAATAAGCTGACATCGGAAGGTCCCACAAAGCGCCGAAAAGTAAAGAAGATTCATTTAGATGCAATCGTTCTTGCTCGGTAATTGCCTTCGTCTGAGATAAGCAGATCAGCTAGCAGGAAATAAGGTGCAGTGGCTAGGCCGGGTTCATTAAAAATGGTACGATGTGGAAGATAGTGAGGGTAGGGAATTCCGAGTAATCAAGCGTCAACAGATGGCTCTCGATATCAGTTGCACGAGTAATTAACCTCAGTGGTCTAAAGATTTTACGCTGGAAGTATTCTTTGTGCTTCGCCGTCTCTTCGAAACAATACAGACACAGTGCGACTAACTACTTGTGGCATTTAACACGTGAAATTCTTCAAGCGATCTTTATTCCAGGAGGCTTTCCACAGTTGGACTGAAGACCAAAAACGAAGTCTTGTTGAACTTCTGTCGATCCTAATCGAGTAACGTGAGCAAGCTTGCGACTTTCATCGGGACGCCGGTCCGTAAATTAAGAGGAACGCTTTATAAGTTTATGTTTTTGATAAGTTCAGGTCGGGGATCTCCTTTTCACGGTCAAAGAACAAAAAGTCATCACACATTTATTCAAGACTATTATTAAGGTTTATTGCTCTCCCAACATTTAAATGTGTCGAAATAATGTCAGGAGTCATTCGCCTTTTTCAACTAGCACGTGCACTTTTTCCTTATATGCTCTTATAAGGTCAAGGGAGAAATACCTGTACTTGAAATGCTTGAACAATTTCAGAAAGTTTGCCCCAAGCTTTTGTGGTGCGTCTGTATTGGTGTGATATCATAATAGTGATCCAGAAGATGTCTCAAGATTGGATTCTACCGATCAAACGGTAAAAAGAATACCAGATATAAACTTACGGAGTTCTGGACGCAAATTATACGGTGAACAATTTACTACGCATCTCGTGTATTATTGATAACTGCGAAGAATACTGTACTAAAATATTTCCAAGAAATCAAGTCGATGTTCTTGAATACTGCCCTACGAAAAAAAAAAATCGATTAAAAATATACTGTATCACCTAATGCGGAAAATAACTTCTGACATCATGAGTTCAACATTTCTCTCATAAGCTCTGACGAGATAACGAACACTTTACTCACCATGACACTAAAATGCTTTCTTCAACAAACAAACTTGATCAACATTCGTCAAATTCAGTTCAGAGATTACCATATCCCCTGATCGCTAATTGGATTCAACAAGAATATAATCAGCTAGTACGTGGCACTCTTTTTAACAGGCACATGGGAATTCCGCAGGATTGAGTCTTGTTTTGTCAAGTGAGCCCATATCAGCAAATAAGTGTGACGATGATTACTTATTCGTGTGTCCATTTTTCCGTCGTCCTGCGTATTTTCAATTCTTTCCCTTCCTTAGCTAAATTTTTTCATAGAATTTTTTATGCAAAAGAAAAGCTCACCAACGAATTTTTAATCAAAATGAGAGGATTGTTTTAATCCAGTGACATTTTATTGAAGGCTGGAACGACAGACTTTCAGAAATAACAATGAGCTGAGATTGTATTAATTAAATATATTTACACGTGATTAAAATCATTATGGTGATCATCAGATGCTAACATGGATCAGCCATTAACGCGATTGTAAGAACAAATTAACGTCAAACCAGCATGACTACGAATAGAGTACAGTACACTGAAGTCTAATTTTGACGCAAAAACCGGGATCCGCATTTTAAAGCGAACATACTAATGGTATCAATGATCGTTGATTTAAATACAGTACACAGTGAAGTATTTATTTGCTCTGTAAATGTCGACATTGTTGCAGGTACTTCCTTGACATTCGCCACGCTAACTTTCGTTGGTAAATGTTGACGTTCTCAGCCAGTCCGCTTCAGACATCCTTTCGAAGCTTTTTTCACGCATGAAATTAGCATAAAGCTACCACCGGAACCAACCCTACATGGACAGGAAAAATGCATTACAGTACTTTAGTTTGAATCGCATTTCGAGTGCTAGGCCTGGAACCTCAATAAAGCAAGGAAAGTGGACAATAAGTTCCCAAGTACTGTAACCGAAGAAAAAATACGCAAAAAATAAGAAGAAGAGAAGGTGATGAGCAGCAGTAAATTTGGACTGATTGTGCCAACGGCAGGGGTACTCGTTGCATGTAAGTCCAGTGTGTGCCGAAACCGAGCGCTGTGAAATTGAAACATCCTACCTGTCCACTGGTTAGTTTTATATGGGTCACAGGGAGGGATCAGAGGCCACGGGATGCGAGACCCCTCTAATTTGCACGTTCACAAAAGAGCCACTCCTCGTTCACCGCCGCTGGGAACAACTTGACAAATTGTGCCGGGTATGTGTAAAACCGGCCCCGCCGCGCGCTCATCATGGTACATCAAACATAATCCGAGGTGCTCCATAAAAAATACCCTTGACAGTAATTGCACTTCTTCATCCCGAGCTGCTCAATAGGTTTAGTCTCTCGAAAACGTGATTTAGGCATTGGTCGAACAAAAACAATATTTATTGTCCTCCCGGACGCGCTAATAACCACAGCCCGTAGGCTGCGCTCCAAGTGTGAATATTCGAAAATGACCATCCGATGGCCGTCTGGGCCTCAAATGATGTCCGTGAATTCGCCACGGAAAACTCATCTTCCTCCGCTCAAAATAGTAGACCGTGAATTCCGAGTTACTTTATTCACGCGAAATTGGACCGCGTGCGGCGGTACAGACCGCAACCCCTTTTGGTTACCGATCTCAGTGAGAAAAAAAAAACTGTTCGGATGACGTTTAAAAATGAAAATTTTGGAAGAAAAAGGATAACTATTTAAATGGAAAAATCCTCTGATTATCTTGCCAATGAATGAAAAACGGAGAATATGGACCAAGACATACCGAATCATAGCATCTTTTGGCCCGTCCATTGCATTTAAATACAGCACATGTGACATAGAAACTTTCCGATGTCATGCACCCCGTATGTTTTTCCCAACCAATGTTCCGGAGTCTCTCCTGGAAAATGAAATTGAAAAGTTGCAGGAACGAAAACGTATGAATCAGAAGTGCATTCAATTCATTCTTCCCTGTGAAAGGAGATGGAAAACACTCAAGAAGTAGGCCCCAAGCTATGACTACTATGTACCCTCATCATCCAGTAAAAGTTTCACGCGATGTACGTGAAGACTGCCAAATTTAATTTTACAGGATGCAAAACGTTGAAAATCGGACTCCGAGAAAATTTCTCTAGAGTATAAGAAGGTTAAGAAACCATCAGTCTAGTATATTTTACGATCATCCTATTCATCCCAATTAATCCATTAAACGCTTTTCCAGGCAGCGCATTTTGAGCTGTAATTAAAGGATGAAACCGCACAAAATGGGGAAAATTTTTCGGAGAAAAATTCATGGCATATATGCAGTCTGCCAAAAGTGCCGTTAAAATTTCAACAACAAAAATGGACAAGAAGACATCCTAAAACACTGATGATCATATGGAAGTGCTACAGTACATTTTCCAGGGTATGTGCATGAGCCACATAAGAGAAGCATAAAAATACTGTACCATTAAATTTCATATCTTGAGTATGATATTTTTCAATTATATGCCACGGCCAAGTTCTTTAGAATACTTTTATAAGTGGTGGTCACATGAGGCCTTTGATCAAGGAAATGCAATAGTGCACGTTGAAGAGATATGCGGCAGATTTATGCAGAGAAAATGGAAGGATGTGAGAAAGTTTAATAAGAAAATCCCCGAACTTTTGAAAAAATCCTGAACCGTGAGATCGACCGATCAAACGTGCTCACGATCGATATGAATCCCCAAGAATCACGTTTGTCTCGACTACCCAATTTATGGAAAGAGGAATTTAGGGAAAAAATTATCCCCGCGAAAGACATGGATGATAATCATATATAAAGAATTTCCCAGTGATGAATGTATTCAGATGCGGATGAAATTATACTTAAGCTGCATTAATTTTTTTGTTTTGAAGAGAAAAAACAGATCGAGAACTCGAGGTAAACATGACGCAAATGAAACCACCTACAGTACTGTACATACATCATACCCGTTTTAGCTTTCAAGCATTCCCCGTTTTTGAACTTCAACAATTTAGAACACAGTCAAAAATGACTAAGCATGCGTCCAACTTTTGGCACTCGGGCACCTGACTTTATGACCAGATTTTTGGGATACTATATATAAATGCGCTTATTTACACGAAGGTTTGTTTACTGATAGTTGATGTTAGGAATCAGGGTTTCCCTTTTTTATCGGTGCGATAAAGGTCATCTTTCGCGATGTTTCCGAAGCCGTTGCCGTGCTTTCGGCCCCGCGGGTTGCCGGTTGCGGAATTAACCTTTAATCCCCCCGCGTGCACGCACACGGCGTTTCGATAACTTCACCCGGGTAGACCAGTCGAGGGATCAGTTTTGACAACATCTCGCTGTTCACGACTGTTGCTTGCACCAGCCAACCGACAAACTCCGGGAAAGATTTTTACATGAAAACGGCTGTTTCCGTCGAGATTGAGCTCTCGCATCCAGCACAGGCGGGGTTCCGCGGGGGGTAAGTCTCGAAGCACGATTCTTCTGCATCATAAGAAACCTCTAGGAACAACAAATGCGTTCGCTTTCGAGAAGAATCCTCCCTAGTTCTCCACCATTGACTCTCTCGGCATCCGTAATGCTGCTTATCTCAGACACCCGAACAACATGACATTGCGTGATACAAAGAATGGCAAGCCTGCGAAACTCGACGTGTGAGTGCAAGAGAAGAAGAAGAAAAAAAAACCGTATTAGCATGATTCAATTTTTCTACCGATTTCAGGAAAAAAATCAAGTTAGCCCCGAACGTAAAAACATCCCTCACGGGGTGACAGAAAGGTTCACTCCAGTGTTTTCTTCGGGGAATTCTGTTTTTACTTTCCTACGGAGGGGAGACAAACCGTACGAGCAACATGTGTATTTGTACTTGCCGTAGTCTCCAAGAAATATCGCTTCTTATTTTTCCTCAGCATGAGGTACCCCGACAAAATCTCCGGGTTTAGGATAACACAAGAAGTGCCTGAAGACGGTCTATTGACGAGAATGACCGAATTCTCCAATTTAGAACATAACTTGCGAATTACCCTTTTATTGGAAATCAAGTTAAACTGGTGCTTTAAACAACCCACCCCATTTATTCCAACAAGCTGCTCGATCGTTGTTCGGAACAACAAGGTTTCCTAAACAAATTCAAATGAAAAAAATAGCTGCTTCTCGGCGTAATGAGTTTATTAATTGGAATAGTGTACAGTACTGTACTAAGTCATCCTGCTGGAATGACACACAATTCCATTTGAGCAGACAAGTTTCATTTCTCGCATGGAATTTCCCCTTCAATTTACGATTTCATGATGGAAATTAGGAACGCGTTTCTTTCAAAATAAAAAAAATGTTCCACGAAAAGGTGAACATCTCATTCCTTCACAAATCGTTTTTCGTCGCGAACGACGAATTTTACCCTGAGCGCCAGTATTTTCGTTGTTCCAGCGATTTACAACAACCTTATCGTTAGTTCATTGATTGTGAAGTATTCGCTGTTCGCTGTTTGGGGAAAATAGAGAAGTGACATAGGTTTTTTCAAACCCCTTGAATGCTAGTTTTCTTTTCGTTTTAATCATTTATGATTTTCGAATTTTATTAAAATACAGTTTGTCTATCCTCAAGATGGAGACAATGAAAAGTTGAGAAAGGGTCTCGCTTGCGGTTTGACCTGGATTTGATGGGTGGAATGCACGTTTTAAAGACGTTTCCCCCACGTACTGTGGACCTGAAAGGAGGTCATGCAATGACCTCTGCCTCGAACACACGAAAGCGGTTTCCAATATTTGTTTCCCTGATGAATATTCTCGAATTGCTAAAATTTCAAACCGAAGACTTCCGCGACTCCCCAAGCCATTCTCCCGGTAAATGATCATGCCTGACAAGCGATATTATTGATTCAGTGTATTCCGTGGAATGTTCAAGAACAAAGTTGCGTTCTCGAAAAATTCTGCCTATGCGTGGAACGCAGGCAATAATTTCGAAACTGGTGGCATGGAGTTCCTCTCAACAGTAGGCGTCAACTACGATAACACGGTTGGAGGATTAGAATCAGTGAAGAGAGAAAGATAAAATGACGAGGTATCCGAAGCATTTTTGAAGGTCTGCGCATAATGAAATCCTGTTGAAAAGGGGGTGAGATTGAAGTCGACATTGATTCTAGGATTGAAAACCGTAGAATGCCCTCCGAAAACAAGTTGTTAGACTTCCCGCCGCTCCCCAATCATCCTGTCAGCGGAGGAAGAATTTTGAAAACCGCTGGACGTAAATTACGCCGAATTCCGACCCGAAATATAGGAAAAAGAAAGAGAGCCGCCGACGCATCCATGTCCGAGTCAATTTTTCCATCAAACGTCTCGCCCACGGACCCGAAGTCGGCGCATCGCCTCCATGTTTACTCGCCTTCTGGGATTTCGCGGACCGCGTCCGAGTGCATGAATTAAGGTGCGGCGAAGTCTGGATGAAAGGCTGAATGGTTTGTCGGCATCGCGGATCTGTCTGCCACGCCGGCACCTCACTCGTCATTCTCCATTTCCTCTTATTCTTCCCTCGCTGCCAGGGCGGTAATCGTTTTCTGGGAACTTAAACAAATCAGCCATCGAGTGGACTTGCCTTGGATGTGGCTATTGGGTAGCGAAGAGGTGAGATCACCGCATGATGTGGGATTTTCTCCTTGTGCTTGCTCAAGAGAAGAGCTTCAGCGGGTGGTACGCGTGATTAGGTACAGTACTATATTGTACTTCTACCCTGGTTAACAGACTCGTCGCTTAACAGATTTTTTGCACAACATACTCACTGGCGCTGCTTCAGTTTTTTCCCCTCACAAAATATTTTATCCGGGGTAACAAGCTGTAAGACAACAGATCCTTTTTGAAAGTAAAAAAATTATCGAAGAAATTTAGCGTCCAACGTGGTTTTTTTGCGGATAAATTACATAGTAATGTTGTTTTCGTAACCGCGACGCCACTCATATTCAGCAGAAATGCGTTCAAAGGAATAGTAATCAAGGAGCATAAGTGAATGGTTTGCAGAGAAAATGTGGGTACTGTATAGAGATCGAGGAAGAATAATCAGCAACACTAAGTTAGGGAAATTCAACACGAGTTAGGATGAAGGGCGTGGAAGCTTTAGTGAGAGTGAAATGAATTCTTGGTGACACTTTAAATTAGGTTAGAATTGCTCGATTCTTCATTGAAATTATTGAATAAATTTTAACGGTTTTCACTTTTGCTTACTACCACGTCTTGCAAGTGCCATAATTTTAAAAATTAAAATTTTCAATCTATTGTGGCTGTTTTCAATCTAAAATGGTTTTCCATTTCAATCTGGCAGTCTTCAACGCGATTTCATAGCCCCCATCATGTCCAAAGCCGAGAATTACAGCTTCATCCGCCCAAGGCGTGGAATACAGTAGTGGAAGAAAAATATTGATTGAATTAGAAACCTACTCGCCAAGAAAAACAACAGAATATCTTACAATGCAGCTCATGATTTAGGCTTCCAGTCGATCACTTTTGCCGCATGCTTTCGGTCGAAGCACAACACGCGTCGAAACGAAGGCTAAAAATAAGCTGGTACGCAACTGAATTCATTAGGCGAGATTGCACTGTAAAAATATTTGCGACAGCTTCTTGTGTCAAGACCATCAAAAGCCTTTGAATTATTACGTTCCCTTGAAAAGACAAGTATGACAACACGAAGAAACTTTGATTCACTGGAAACGCCTCCGCTACGTTGGAAACGTTGCCATCTGTGCCTAGAAGTTTTTCTGTTATCCCTGGTGCTTTTCAATCTTCGTACTGTGTCCCTCTTTGCATCTACCGCCGCCCTAAAAGTTCAACTTTCTAAATCTACACTGCGCACAGAAAATTACGTGAGAGGCGAACACGCGTTCTCGCTATTCCTCCATGGAATCGTCATCAGGTCAAAACATTGTTTCATTCAAAATATTGAGACAACACAACTTCGATGCATCTGCAGTATAGCCTGAAAAGCAACTTTGTTGTTTTGGACGGATGGCGCCATAACAGTATGTATTGAATCACGCGGAGGCGTTCGTATTTTCCTGATAGTTTCGGCACACATCACTGCATATTTTCAACGGTGAATGAAGTACTGCACTGTACAGTAATAGTAATGGATTTACATATTCACAAGTTCGTGGAAGAACATCTTACTTTTGGCTTTGCTACGTTTCTATTTTAGATCTTCACTACAATGTATGGTCAACATTTTCGCTCTGGAGAGTTGAACGTTGAGTATAGTACCAAGTATAATCGAAGGTATACCGCCGTTGTGAAGTTGCTTGCTACTTTCTTTTTTAAATAAAATAATAATTAAACTCAGAATGCTTTTGAAACAGCGAACCAAGCGTTATATGCCTGCTTGCTTGAGCTACCTTCATCACATTAGAACCTTACCAACAAGTATCCGGCAAAATCCTTAAATTTAAAGAAGCCTTAAATTTAAGGCTTAAAATCCTTAAATAACTCGATATACAGTAATTCTCCAACGTGTAAATACCAAACTCGATCTTGCGAAAACCAATCGACAGATAAAACCCGCCCAATTTTTCACCATTCCGAAAAAGGAGAATAAGATGATTTTTCAAACATTGATGATTCGGAACATATAAAATGGCTGTATCGTATTGTATGAGTGGAGAGAAAGTTAGTGTCGGGAACTGCTTTCTTGATTCAATAGAAATAGCATGGATAGACACAGTATATCAAAAGTACAGGGTGCATATAGGCAGGACTTTAATTTGACATATGCTCGAATTTCTCGAAGATAGGCTGCACCGGACCTTTTCCAGGGCATGCATAATGCAATTTAAAAATGTGGCCTTTATTCGCTGGTTAAGACGGTAATGTTTTCCTGAGTAAACTTTGCTAGTAACCATGATGGCCAGAACTTGACGGGTGAGAGCTGGCAGCTTGTTAACGTCTCGCAGTGTTTTTCCCTACCCTCCGCCGCGGGCGTGACTCGATGATTCAATTGGAATTCCAGCGTCCCACACCTTCGCCGGTGCCGTGCTCCACACCGACGCCCAGGTGTCATGGGAGGCGAATAGGCTCGGCGTGAGTCAGCCCAACTCCGCAGTTTTTCATTGGAAGATAGGGGCCTGTCTTCACCAATCGAACTCAGCGCTGCCAAGGACGAGGAATGCGGCCGGCAGTGCTTTCGGGATCATTTTTCAAGGGTAGTGGGGGGGGGGAGTGGAGAGCACGTTGGCACTTTCTTGATGATTTAATGTGTGCCCGGGATGGGGAATAATGAACGGGTTCCTCGGGTCTCCGGCGCCGCGTCCGACGGAGATGGAATACGGAATCACCTGAGAGCCGCGATCCTTCGGGAGTCTCCCTGGGCATGATCATGGCCCCCGAGGAGCGAGTTCCTTCCACCTGTACTCGGAATCAGGATCATTCAAGGTCGGAAAAGGGGGAGGAGGGGAATATAATCGGGAGCAGCGATGGCGGAACAAGCGCTGTAAGAGGGTAGAACAATTTTTAAGCGGCCCTTTTCCTGGAATGAAGTCCCGTCGAGATGTGTATTTTCAACCATTGCTCCACGGAGCCCTTTGAGCTCCGCCTGGAGTTCCCCCGGGGCTCCGCAGTTGTTCCAGTAAATCATTTGGAATTAAATAGAAGAAAACATACCCCTATAGTAAAAATCTAGTTGCGAGGGCTCATGAAGACGTATCCAATACTTTTGCCTTTACAGATAAAGTTCAAAATGAAGACCCAAACCATTCCCGCGTAACTCAAGGTGAACCTGGAGTGTTCTCAATCGATAGTCGATTGACACTGTGAAAAAATGAAAAATAATTTCAATAAAGTTCTCCTCAAGTAAAGAAAAAACGCAAAACCTCATACGTCGATGTTTTCCCGGGATTGCTTCTGCAACATTTCTTATGCAACCATGATGCACGTTCTTGTACTCGAAACTTCAAATAATGACAGTACTTGACGAGAACTGCACAGCCCACTCATGCTCACGTCCCAGAAATTGATTTAAATGAAAGCAATCTGGATGGAGACGAAAGAATGAGCACTGAATTTGCATTGGTATCTGCGAGGAAAACAGCGTTAGCTTTGGGACTCCTCTCCTGTAGCATTTCTTTGGAGAAATATTTTTGTTTTAATTTCTTTCAAGCTTTTGTTCCATGTCCGCAATTTAAATTCTCGCGGCTCTATTTTCTCTTTGTATTTCGCTGAGAATGCGTTTTACCTGTCACGTTGCATATGGATGATTGGTCAACATGCTTTTAAATATTTGGACTGACGGTGCTTATTTCTGAAAGATTTGAAAGACTTCTCCCGTCGCCCTTTCATTTTACATCTACAGTAAATGAAACTGTTGTTCAATACCATAGGTGTGAATGAAAATTAAACCTTGTCATTCCAAGCTGACATTACCATGTGTCTTTGATTACAAGACAGTATCAATTACAGGACATTTTTAAGTTCCTCAAAAAATAAAAAAACGTTATCTGCAAATGCAAGATTCTGAGCACCATATTTATTTTCACCAGTTTTATTTTGTGGAGTGTGTTCTCTTTTATTTTTGTCATTCGTTTGTGCTTTGTTTCACGCTGGTATCTGAAACAGAATTCTGCCCATGGACACCTCTGTACATAAATAAATATGATTGTGAACGCTGAAAAGCGGCAAATAAAGTTTTCTGTTCATTCATTCATTCATATTTATTTATGTACAGAGGTGTCCATGGGCAGAATTCTGTTTCAGATACCAGCGTGATGTCCCCAAAAGCGTTCCATATAGACAGTCTATTCCACACTGGAATCGAAAATGGTTTTGAAGATTAGTTTAATAAATTTCAGAACTCTCTTCAAAATATTGGGTTGGTCAGCAGCAATCATGCCAATTTTTCTGAAAATCTAACGCGTCTCGAAACATGAGGCCCAGTGAGGTGCAGAACTCCATAGAATGTAAAAGACGCCCCAATTTTTAAAGCCACTTTTTGATGGAAAAAACGGTTTTTTCGTCTAGTAAAAATGCTGTATTTTCATACACCGCTTTGAACCAAGATTATCTTCGCGAACAGCTAGTTCGTAGCTAGGTAAACCAAGAAAAAATATTTCTTCCTCAGTCATCTTCATTTTCATGAGTAGTATATTGTGCTGTACTGTATGTGTATTTTCTACTTGTGTTCACTTCAAATCCTATACTGCTTTGTCGGATTCTCCGGCCACTGATCTAGTCTCAGGCATCGACGAACAAACATATCTGTACTTTCTACTCCGAAGAGGGCAACATACATTTTTCAACGGCGATTTTGATTTTTGTTGATGAAAGTAAAGTAAGATTCCGTCCCATGCGGCCTTTAATTACAAAGAATGGCAAGTACAGTATTTGTTGAATACAATTTTATGATCTTCAAAACATCAATAGTATGTCACACTCCATTTCTAAGGAAAAATTACATCACGTTGATTCAATTTCCAAGGAAACAAGGTATCTTCGTTGCTGGTGCATGATTGACGCACATCGTTCACCAAATTTTAAAGATGAAAGTTGCTTATTTAGTCGGATAATCTGTGTTTTTCATTGAGATGCATAAGTTTCACCCTATAGTAGTCTCACATTTCCAAGTCACTGAAACTCACAACTGCGAAAACACAAAGAGATGATTAAGGCGGAAGAATTATGAAGCCATTCAACCTTTTTTCATCTCGAGTCAATTATTTGCTTGAATTAACCGCCTTGCTCGTACCGGACACGTGGCAAGACTATTTCTGTGGGAACAAGGGAATTGAATCAACCCATGTGTGAAACTCTCAGCCTCACGACGTCGGAACCAGGCAACAAGCAAAACTTCCGCGTCATGTGCTGCCGGGAATACGGTGGAATTAAACTGCATGGAGCCATAGATGCTTTCATGCAACGGGCTATTCTCGTTGAACGCAATGGAGTGCGACCCATTTTGTTTCCCTTTGGGACCGCCGTGTTTTCTCGGAGTTACTCGACGGAATGTAAACTCTCCCCAGGATTATTCCTCTCAGTCATTATCATGCATCTCGACCGTTTTTCTTCATCATCATGCAGTCAAATGAATATCATCGGATATGAGGTACTGTCCTCATATTCTAGAGATCAATAATGGTCATCCATTACAATGAAATTTGGATTATCCAGGCTAATGAGAGGGCTTGTTTCCCTGGATGATTTAATGCACTGGTGCTTCATACAACGGACTTTTCCTCATATTTCTCGGAAAAATACCTAAAATTTTTTCAAGCTTTCCATAACTTCTGTGCAATTTCATCAGCCCAGATAATATCATTGTTTCCCATATTCCGGTTGCTCTTAATACTTTCCAGTTTACTGAGAACGTGGACTGCATGTACAGATATTGAAAATAATCATATTAGTGACTGATCTGGTGATTAATTTCAGAGTGAGAACCCACTGATGCACAGGGCAATCAGTAAGAGTCATTTCATGCTTCTCAATTTTGACCATTTTAATTTATGAATTGTAAAATTTGGCCGCTGAAATTCATCTGACGAAACCTTTCATCGAAACTTTAAAGACATGATTAGAGCCTAGAATTAAACGCAAGAAAATTTGTAAATCTATTCAAAAGATGAAATGCTGTCTATGGCTATTCTGCGACTTTCAAAAAGAAGGTTACAACAGAAGGAAGACAATATAACAAATGAAACCAAATGTTCACAAATGACCAAGCTTTGTATTATTACTTTCCGCACGAATCATGATCCGCGTTTCCTAGATATCGCAAATAGCAAATATAAACATTTTTAAAAGAATGATCATTCAATCCATACATTATTCAAGTGTTCAAGTGAATCAGAGGGAAATAAAGTCAATTGCAATTCAGAGTCAAGAAAATGCTTGGTTCTCCCTTTTCTGTCTCTAAAAAAAACTGGACATACCTAATTTCGTGTACAGTTCATCGAAGGAAGAATAATCGTAGTTCTACTGTATTTCAAATACAAATGCTGCGTTAGAGCATATTATAGCCACAAAGGAGGGGTTTTGGAATTGCGCTTTCCTGGAAAACTCATGTCAGAATCGGAAAAGTAGGTGGAACGGTAGATGATTCATCTACTACTGCTTTGTAGAATTGCTTGTTCGACGAAGTACGGTACGAATCATTCGGCAGCCATTTTTAATGGTTTATTCGGAAGCGGAAGAAAGAAATACAAACGTTGGATGGATGAATGAACTCGAACAAGCGGAACCCGAGGATTTCGCCAAATAAGTGTTCGTAACCGGTCCACGTATTCATGGGTTCTCCATTTTTTTTTTCAAACGAAAAAATACCCACTCTTCGCACAAAATCATCGCGACCGGTGTATGATTATTGTGGTTTTTGAGCCCGGCTCTCTCGTCCGTTCGACAATTGCCGGTTGCAAAGCTAGAGCCGGGCATTGAACGAGGAATCGAAGAGTAGATCGGTGACTACCCCTGACCGCTTTTTCCGCATCCGAGAGGAAATTAGGATGCAAAAAGATCGTCCCCGGAAAAAAAGAACAATTCTCATCGAGGTCAACGTTCCGGAAGCGAGAACGAAAAGCCCGTCCGACAGCCGATACATCTGAACCACGCGTGAAAGGATTTGTGGTAAATCATTGCAATTAATGTAGGCTTTTGATTCAACACTCCGCTTTTGTGTGTGTGTGTGATTAAAACTTCAGTAGAGTCGTCATATGGTTCAAAGGATTTTAGAGAGAAATCAAGCTCCTGACGCGTTTTCCACTACGCGGCTTTGCCCGGGCGCGTGTTGGCCGAGAAAATGCCGCCTTCACTGAATTCGTTTATTTAATGCTTGCTTCGCAGCTGAGGATCGCCAGATTTCATGGATGTGCTAAACACAAGCAGCACGTTATGTTGAATGAGGATGTGGCTGGTGCAACAACTCTTATGCTCCGATGAGTTAGTCTGTTTGCCGTAAAAATCGACCGGTGAGCAACTTCAAAGGAGTCTTCGGGCTAAAACATTTTTGTTGTTGAGAATACAGTAGTCCAATGAAGAAGTGTTTTGTGAAGTCGGAGCACAATCCGTGCAGGGCCTCGAATTCGATGCGAACAAATCTTCTTCAAATCCATAAGCTAAGCTTTTCTGCATCGCGAATGTGAATCATGGCAAAGTAGCTTCAACTTCTCTGGGTCATATTGAAAACGAGTCGAAATTTTCATGATTTCCAGATCATAAAAAAGTGACAACATACCGGTTTTTGCGAAAAAATCTGTATTTGGGAATAAACATAATTTATTCACCCCTAGATGCATTCTCTGTCCACGGTAATTTTTCTTCCCTCATTATTATAGTACTGTATATTGTAACGGTTTTATTTAATCTTCAGATTAGTGAAATCAGAAATATTAGTACAAAGATTACGTTTGCAATGAGAGCAATAATTTTGGACGTTGTCTTACAGTAATTGTCAGGGACTTTTCAGTGCGGAAACGAGGTAACATCCATTCTTCAAGCAATAATCGGGTTACCGACCGCCTAATGAGATTCATACGTAATCGAAAAAGAAAAAACAAAACGGCGATCTGATGTGATAATGTCGATATTTATCAAATCTCGAAGCGAGAATAATTTCCCGAATGCTTTTTTAAACGTTTCTTGAAAAGTTTTGTATTTTTAATTTTTGCGATTTTAAATTTTTGCTTCCCTTGAAATACAGCAGCTTGAGATCTGATGTAGAATTTTCTTAGCATTTTTATCCCTACGATAATCTGATCAATATATGTTCAATTCTTTCTAAAACAAATGAATTGGATCATACTGTATTAAAATTTAGTGGACGACTGTGATTTACTCGAAATTTTGATGCGATCTGTCGAATGGACAGATAATCTCGACTTCAGAATATCATAGGTGCTAATGCATTATCCGTGCTATGCGTCAAACGTGGGAAAGAAATAATCGAAATTTGTTGAAATAAATTTATTTTTTAGCATCCAGATTTCAGTAAGAATAATTCCTTAATCTTCGAAACTACGGATTCCCTCAATGCGTCTTCTCGGTTTCGAAGTTTACGAATACTGTAAATGTACAGTATTCAACTAAAAGAAATAAAGAAAAATTGGCCTGCGTACTTGTCAATGCTGATAATAACGTTGTTCACCAGCCACAGTCACAAAAATGAAAACAGCATATCGTATGCCTCGTTATCTTTTCACGCATGATTTCGGCTGGTCACTGGCCCATGCCGAACTGTGGAAAACAAACGACATGGCGAAACTTTCCTTCGTAAATTCCACGGATGAAGGAACGTAATAAAATGACGGGGAAAAGAAATTCTACAGCAGTCTATGCCTTCATTCAGCCAACTTTATTCATTGAGGAAAGCAAACTCAAGCTCAGAATTCATGATAGAATCAGTTGGGGAAAAATGTTTGTCCGTAAAGTCAAGCCACGGAGTTTCCAACAATGTTTTCCACATCCGATTCAGCTATCCCGAGGACGGGTCGATTCGCGTTGAATGCGGGAACTTTGGGCCCGTGTATATATCGTGCGAAACTCATATTCCCTGATTAAGCCTACCCTTGCAATGATCCCTTTCTTCTTTTTCCTGCTGGCACATGAGGGATCTTTCCAAAGCCTTTCCTCGGAGCATTCCGTGGCCATTCATCGCACGGGGAAAAGAGGTGAATGGAACAAGATTCGTCCCGTCGCACGCTCGACTCTGCGACTTCCATGTCACCTAGATGAGCAAGTGTATCGCGTGTGCTCTGTTCCCCGGGGATTTTTTGATTGAATATGATCGCACGCACTCTACTGACGGCTAATAAAGCCCTTCCGGTTCACGCTTCGAGTTCCCACTGATCGAATCAGACAAAACACACTCCTTCTTTTTATCGCCACGGAAACGTACCCTGTAGTTTCTCTTTCTGTGTATACAAACCACGGCTTTCCAGCTGCTGGTGGCACGCGTACCCCTTGGTGGTACGTGCTGGGACACTTGCCAGATGGTAAGTAGCACTATCGATGAAAAGTACGAGGTACCCCTTATCAAGTGTTTAATGTGGACGAGTATGCGTCTACGTCTCAGTTTATTAAAGTCATTTGACGCAATGAATGAATGGATGATCTAAAGAAAATGCTTGACGCATTGGAAGTCAAGTACTGTACTGTATCACGAAATGCCGAACTATCTCCTCGGCTCCAGCAGTTGAGGGCTTGGCTGTAAACGGGATTGAAGCACTTGTCCAGGAGGTCGCAATTTGACTGCTTTAAAACCTCCTACAAGTATTATGAGGCCAAAAAATTAGCATAAAAAAGCAAAGCCCAGATCTGAGAAGTCCAATACTTTTTGTCGTTATGCCCTGGAAACTCCTCCTCCCGAGAACAAACTCTGTTCAAGAACGACTCGGCCAAAGAGACACTAACGTTTACAAGCGACCCAGTACTAGTATAGTATATTTTCAAGGGAACAAGCAACGCCAGGGAAGAGTCGTGAAACATTGATGAGAACTGCAGTTCGCCCTTTACGGCTTCGGGTCCGAACTGCAACGGGCGCAGACAATGCTTCGCATGGGGTTCACAAAGCGTGACTAATGCGCATTGCTATGGAAGGCGAAAGCTTAAATGCGCGTTCCCTGAAGTTAGCGAAATTAAAGAGCCGCGGAGATAGCAGTGCCCGTTGTCGTCTCCAGCGACGGTACGCGACGCGGCATAAAATGAATTTTATGACTGCACGTGGCCATTCACGAAGAGCGCAGTTGACCGGAGGGACCACAACCCGTCTTTTATCCCTAAACTAACGGCTAAAAAAGGCCCATAAAGATCACAAACATTATGGTTCAATGTCTTTTCGGTAACTGGGTCGATTTCCCTTCAGTTAACTCGGATCCGAAGCCTCCCACACGGGCTGTTGGACGTCGGTCGTAAATAGGCTCGTCATCTGTTGGTCTCGTCGCGCGCGATTTTCGGGGCGGACAGTCGGGAGCAATCCCTTCGCTCAGCTGTCTTTTTCCATCTGCTCATTCGCCGTGATCAACACGTGTGGGCTAATCAACTCAAATTAATGAAGCAAAAAATAACTCACGCAAGTTCCCAACAACAATTTTCTTCCCACCGCAGAGCGGAAGAGGCCAGCCATAACCCATGCAGTTGATTCATGTCCACATCGAGTCCCCGTTGTTGCGACGCACGCATCCCTGCTCGACATCAGTACAAGCTACCATGAATCTTCCCTTTTTTGTTGTTGGATGACTGGGACTGCTGCACTCGTCGTGAAGAGGGGGGGCTCCTGTTCTGCTTTGCATTCTCGGGATGAACCCCCTAAGGTGTCTTTTTTGCCCGATGTTTATAGGCATTCTGGATTTGTCTCCCCTTCGTGACTCCGCGGAACCCTCACGCAGCACATATATTGAGCTCTTCCTCGCGCTCTAGAAAATTTCCCTCTCAGAATCTCCAGGCTGTCGCCGGAGTGGCAATAAAATCCTCGAGTCTCGTACCTCCGAGTTTTATCTTACACAGCGACGGTATGGGAAGAAGTCGCGCGAAGCGAACCTTCAGGGGAAATCAAAGCGTGCGTCTCCTGTCTCGTAATGCATGCAGAATCGTTCCCGACGCGGGTTAAAAGGCGAAAAAAGAGCAGGAGATCTCAAAGCGCAGAATAAACAAAGCTCTTCAGGGGCTAGAAATGTCGACGAGTCGTGCTCAAGTCGAGGCATATGAAGTTCATAGTTTTTGGGGATTTTTTTCATGATTTTTTTGTCGTAATAAATGCGTGCAGGATCTTTTTTCAGCGATAGCAGAAGGTTAAAAAAAAGTGAGCAGGATTTCTCGAAGCATGGAATAAATTTAGGAAGGCCAAAAACGACGAGAATTTTTTTTCTAATTTGAGACATACATGTAATGCATAGTTCTCCCTTGATGTGCATGCTTTTCACCAAATAAAATCATCAAAACACTCGAAGACTATTCGGACCGTTTCTGCTGGTGATTGAAAAATGCAGTGTATACCTTGGTTTCTACTCTCCAGACAGCTTCCGGGAATATTCAAAAAAGTTCTCAATGCGACTATGTTCCAAATAAAGATCTTTATCCGGTAATTGAATGCGAGGAATGTCAGACTCATTTCCACAGGCCCAGGTTGGTGAGGAAAGAAAACTTACAGAAATATTATTTTCTTATGAAGTTTTCTTTTCCTAACATGTTTCACAATGTTCTCCGCCAATTTTTGCCTATTTCCAGCTTCTGCGATTTAAGTATGAAGAATTCAATAAATACAAGTTTCAACTACTTAGATTCTACGAACTTGAAATTGTTCAAGTGCAGTGGATCCTAAATTTTGAAATAACGCATGGGTGGAAGTGGTAATGAGTAATTCACTTTTGGTCGATTTCATTTTCTCCGATCTTCTTTTGGAACAAAATCAGGTCAGAGGAATATTCAAACAAATATATAAAGCAAGCATTAGAATGATCTTATCACGGAAACTCCGACTTTAGTTCAAATACTTTGAACAAGAAATCGAGCTGCAAACGGAAATTAGACACTCCTTTTATGCGACGATTATCTTTTTTAAGAAGAGTTGAAAATTGCACTTGTGTGATTATATTGCTTGATTTTCTGTTGCGCGACGTTTTCCGGGAACAGCATGTGAAGAATTGAGCTGAATATAACGTACTGTATTTTTCTTCTAATTTACTTGTTTGGGGGGGGGGGGGGGGTGGNTTTTTCTTCTAATTTACTTGTTTGGGGGGGGGGGGGGGTTGCAATTGATTTTGATATTTTGGTGGATTTTTCGTCCGCCGGTAATGAGAAAATTCATGTTTGTCTGAATGAACATTCATGGCTCAGAACAGCAGGCCTCTAATAAAGCCCAGACATGCTGAGCTGGTTGTGGGTGACTGCTTCAATCCACCCAAGCGGTTATCATCGGTAGGGCTAATGCACATGGATTATAGGAATTCCGCAGCTTAGCAATCCGCAAAAGCTCGCTCGGAATTCGATGTCTACCAATTTGACACGTGCTTATTTTCCGGGAGTGGGCCTCTTGCTTTTTGCGGGCATTTTCGTCCACAAAACATGTAGAGGATTAAGACTCATACTTCGTTGTCTGAGCAAGTTTAACAAGTTCTATTAGTTTTATGAAGGGAGAAAATTCATCTGCCTATGAATTTAGGATTTAAAAAATTGCAAAAAATATTAAGCTGCTGAAAGCATATTGCTTTGATCTATCATAATACCATTTGGGTAATGTCTTCTTCCGGATAATAGGCACATGTGATACAAATGGCAGCAATTATTTAAGAAAGGACCTAGTGCATTTCCCTACAGTATTAGCAACATTTTCTCGAACCTTCGAACACTAGCACAGTTTCTAGTCCCTTGAAATCAGCGAAATATCACGACAAATTACATTGTATCATGTTAATTTTTTCTTTTTCATTCTAAACGAATGACTTCGGTCGGAAATTTTGAATCCAGATAATCGCATGATTGATTTATATAAAACAGATACTGTGCATTTGTATTTTTGCGATCCAGTACTCTTTATTACTGTCCAGTATCCTTGCAAAGTCGAAGGAAATATGATATCTCGTACGTACTCACTCCATGGGTTTAACAGTTTTTTTTTTTTGAAAAACTAAATTTTTATGTCGCACGTTTTCTCAAAACGATTTTTAAAGAGATATTTATTTTGCTGAACACTTCCAACGTATGACATGAATACGATTTTTGTGCTAAATTTAGGAAGCTCAATGAGCGGTCCACGAGGACATATTTCGTCCATATCTCCGTTTAGCAGGTATGCATAACTAATTACACAGGGAGGCTTGCTAATAAATTAAAGTCCACGATCGAATTTTAGTTGATGATTATACTGCGTACTTTTTGGATATTTTGTTTATTCGCAATTTAGTGATAAGGATAATCAGCATACGAACAGTTTTAAGCCGACGTGTCGTGCAAATCCGTGAACTGAAGGCTTAAGGCCCTGCGGAAGGAAACCTGTGTTAATTGGAAAACTGACGGAACATTTCGAGAAAGTTTTAAATCCCGCGGAAGGAAACTTGAGCTCATGCAGTTCTCGACAAGCGAGTTTGCTTGTCACCGAAGAGGTAAGATATGGTTGAACAGACTTCATTTCAGCAACAGTTGCTGTGGTCTCTAAACACGTCTATCGACGCGGAAGGGATCAAGCGAGACGTCGGATTTACGTAATACCGAATGCCGCCAGCTGAGGCGGAAAAGAAGGTTCGGAAACGCATTTTTTCGGCAGTCATTCCCGTCGTTTCTCCGAACTCACCCCGCCGCGGCGGCAAACTCCGTTCCGGCATTCATTTATGTACCCTTTGCTTCTGCAAGAGTTGCATGACCTGGCAAGTTCGTAGCAGAAACAATTAGCATAGTGAAGTCATCGAGTTTTTCCCCCTCGGGCTGCCTGGTGTAGGGCCCGAAGGTTTTGAAACAATAATCAACGCAGGCATGTCGAAGGGACCGCTTCTATATTTGCATTCCCGGAGGGAGCGTTTTGGACAATGGATTTGTAGCAGTGCGGAGTCTGATTGCGGTTATGAGACTGACCACGGGCGGCTGAGGGTTGCATCTTGATTTCGGAACCGGTCAGCAGTTCTTTAGCTGGGTCTATAAATTTACAACACCATTAACATTGAGCAGCAATTCCAGCAATCAATTCGCTCCAGCAGTCACGAGTGAGCGAAGGAGTTTGTCATAAATCTTCCAAGCAGCGCGGCCGCTAATTGCTTTCGCTGATCTCGCCAGCATATTTTTTTGCGGTACGACTTGGTTGATCGTTCTTGTCATAATCACCTACGGATGAACCCGTGGTTTCGAGATATAGTAACTTCACATGAACACTTCTCAGAATAGAAAACCGCCTTAACAAAATTTTAGGCCACGTTCGATAATAGCTCTTTGACTGCGATGAGAGGAGAACAATCATCGTAGGCCGCCGAAAAAATGTGTAAATTAATACGCTTAACATAAAAGAGTGATGTCACGTACTTACTAGATTATTAACTACGACATAAATTTAAACGGTAAGAAGATTGCGTTGACTTACTTAAATGCATGCAAAATTATATTTAATATTACAACTTATAAAGCGGAAACACTTTTCTTGGGTCTTGTCTTCAGCAGCAGATTTTTTGCGCCTTCTTATCCCAGATTTTTTTTTCAGTCTATATTCTCGAGTACAGTACATGGACTTCACCCGAGTTTTTCGGCGCATTTTTTAAATTGAGTAACTGGCCAAAAATTGCGTAAACGCGTAAATTTAAAAGGTATCGTGCATATAACTCTCAAAAGTGTTTGCGTAGACTGGGACCCTTTTCGCACGGTTGGAATGAATAAGTCCATGCGCGGCGAGTTACCTGATCGCGTTCATGCTTTCCCGGGATATAAAATGGAAGCCCGAAGACGTGCTTCTCATTCGTCGGGAACGTTGCTTTTCGTCGCGTCTCACTTGATGAAGGTGGCATTGAGAAGAACCGTTTCGGAAATCGTTCCACGAATTTCAGCGCATTTCATCTCGATTTTCCGGGTAGGAGCGAGTCGAACATGAGGGATCGTTTATGACCGTCGGGGATGAAGAGCTTCGTGCGATGGTTCACTCCTGGCAGCGAATTGAAACGCCAAGTATCGGACTGGTGCTGAGCGACGGATGACGCGGACGCTCTGTTTCGGCAAGCCCCGGCACACCGGAAAAGCGAGCTCCTGCTGATGTCATTCGGGGAGAATGTTGTCGTAATTCGCTCTCGATGATTCGGCTGTTTTCCCCTGGGCACCACGCGACGCCCTTGGATACACTCGGAACAAGACTTCATCTTTATCCCGTTTCGAAATGCGGGGTTTCGAAGCCAGGAAATTTCGGGCACCCCCGGATAACAATGACTCCGGATCGAGGCCGCCCGAAAGGTGATGTGCGGCTGATAAAGAGGAGCCTGCAATCAGGAAACTTATTCATAACTTCGGGAATGGATGGAGGGTTAAGTGCAAACAAACGCTGTTGCGCGAGAGACGGGGGGTGGTAACTTCACTGCCCCCCTGCAGCGGGCAATCTCCATAAATTTCGAACTCCTTTGGATCAGTTCATAGATGATCTCGGTCCGTGCGAAGCCTGCGGGGCTAGGGAACATCATTTGTCGCTCGCACGAGGCTGCTGATCCGTCAGAGGGAGCCAACTTTCACAATGAGATTAATCGCGGATTGATACACTCAGCGGAAGAAATTAATCCCGGCTTCATGCCGCCATGAATCGCGGGCGAGCAGCAGTTGATTCACCCCTGAGCGAAACTAGCTGAACCGGGAAAACTCGCCCGCCTCAATCAGAAGTAATATCATCTTGGGATTCCCTGCGAATCTTTTAATAAGATATGAGATCGGCTGCTTCTGCTTCTACAAACGATCCCGGCATTCTCCCGCCTCTCACATTGTCAAGAACTACGAAATGCAAGGCCCAGCGTTGCCAACTTCATGATCAACCGTGGAGCATTGCTGTCGGCTGCGTATTCAGGACGACAAACAATTAATTAAATCTTCTTTGAAAAAAAGTAAGCCGAAGCTTAATTACGCTTCCTTACTCCCTTTACTCTGAAATATTAATGCATTCCTCGGAAAGAAGTGGAAATTTTTTTCCGCGCACCATGCTTCGATTCGCACCCGGAAAGTTGAGGCACGAATTTCCTGCGAAACCATTTACCAAATTCCCCTTTCATTAAGTTCGTTTCTTCGTCAAAACATTTTCAATCGAATCATTAGCGAAAGTCTGAAGATTCAGCTTTCTAGATTTTCAAAGGAATAAAAATGAAACTTTTAAATTTTGTTCAACTCTTTCGGTAAGTTCTCTTGATTCCCCCATTTTGTCTCAAAAAATTGCATTATGAGGACATAGTACCGTACTATGGGAGCACTAACACTTTGAAGTACAGTACAGTAATTGCACCGTACGACCTTACGAAGTTACGTTTGGTAATATTGTTGGCGATGGAGCGTTGATTGTCTTGAAAAATCTTTTATAAGATTGAAGAAGCAGCAAAATATTTTCTCCTCTTATATCCGCTGACATCTGCAGCTTCCTCCATAAAAAATAATGAATATTGTGCGTATATTTTAAAAATTGAAAGATTTAAGCGTTTGGAATCTGCTTTGGAGTTGCTCAATAAAAATGGGCCTGTTTAGATTTTTTTTGAAGTTTTATCCATTCGACGAGCAGTAAATCCATGAATTCTGAAGTGAAACGAAATTTGTTGACTAGGTTCAGCATCAACTCGAAGATGAGTTTCTTTCCACTGCCGTTGAAAAGAGAGAGGTTGAAAAACTCTTCCCACGAGCCATGTGTTGGTCTGAATCGCTGCATCATCTGCTTAGAAGATAAATCACGAGCATTTTCTCATGTCTGACGCTTGATAGTTCGGAAACTCCGGGGTATTTCCGGGAATAAACGGTGCATGTGACTTCGAGCTACTCGCCAGTTGCTAAGAAGAATAATTTTATTGGTTGACCCAGAATCAAAATGGAAGGTGTCATTTTATGCGTGTGGAAAGAATGCTCGAGAAAATAAAATCGAATGGCCAGTAATGGGTCAGTGGAAAG
Organism: Notodromas monacha; assembly: GCA_905338405.1. Classification (NCBI taxonomy): domain Eukaryota; kingdom Metazoa; phylum Arthropoda; class Ostracoda; order Podocopida; family Cyprididae; genus Notodromas; species Notodromas monacha. Next base: position 37,483 of record CAJPEX010000052.1, on the reverse strand, counting down.
GCTGGAGAAGTCGAGCAAAGCTGGATGCACGAAGCGTGCCGCAGCGTTGGCCGGAATGAGAGCTCCCTTCGTTCCGGCATCTTTGCGGGAGCAGCCATCAGGAAGTAATGCTTATGATCATGGCTCCGGCACCCTGCCAATAAAGTGCACGAAACCGAAGTCCCTCCGTTGGCTGGTCGAGAAGATTTCACTGATGACTGAATCCCATAAAGGACGGGGCTATATACAGTACAACTTCTCGAGCCCCACGGCCCGCCCCGCTCATCAAAGCCGGGCCTGAAAATCGTCGTCAGCCTCAGATGGCCAGGCCAAGAGCAGGCTCAAAATATTTGGGTTAATTTTGCAGGTGACGAGCCCAAGACACTCGGTTCCACTAGCGCCAAAAGTGCCGCCCGGGCGCGAGTAAGACCGTCCCTCTGATGAGTGCCACCCAACCGAGCACCACCCGACTGAGCGCCAGAGAAAACTGAGCTCGTCGGCAGAACATTTCAGAATGGTCTGTCAATTCAGTATGCATAAAACACGGCTTCCTTCAAGCTCTGTAAATCAAACTACGCATCTCACAAAGCTCGTGTAAAGTTCTTGATGCTCCTTTTGGCAGCACCACATATTAATCGCTATGAAGGATGTTTTTGCTACACGCCAAGTATTTTTCATTTTGAAGCACACGAGAAAATTTCTGCACATATGTACGGTTTTTCTGAAAAGAATTTTGGAAAGAATTGTACGGCAATCAATTGATTGTTATATTTTCAGTAGAACATTCCGAGCGATGAGCTGATGACCACGGTGGCGCTCAGAGGTTCCGACGCTCAGTTGGATGGCGCTCAGTTAATCTCGGCGGCCACTTGACTCTGCACCAAGTAATCTAGATGAGAGCAAGCCGACCGGGGTCCTGCCGACTGCAGGGACCCTCAACATGAATCTTCATTCGCCTCCGGGGCTCGTTTATTGTGTAACGAGTCGAATCGCTGCGCGACTCAAGCCGACGATTCACTCGATCGAAAATAAATCCTTCTGCAATCCTTTCACCTATGATGTCAATCCACAGGCGAGAGAACATAAATATCTCCGCTGCGATCTCGAATTTCTTGCGGATGCTCTTCCTTACACATCCACTTGAAATCTACGAATCCGTTTTTGGCACCGCTAATCCTTTTACCCTTCACACGCTAAAAAGGAGTAGAAAGGAGTGGATTTTTTCTCTGCATACCCAGGAAATAACTGGTGAACTCGGTTTATCCGAACATTCATTAATCTAGTACTATATTTGATTAGCAGTGCTTTGGCTTTGATTAATGAAGAGGGAACAAAGCGGCCTGCATAAAGTGCTTTTAATATGAGCAACCGTACCTTCTCCACAAATTCAATTTGGTATATAACTCATTGTTGCATCGTTAACTCTTTTCATCATTGCATTTTAAAAATTTAATTTTTCTTGTTTTTTCTTGTGGAATAAAAATTCCAATATGCCCATGTTCTTCGAGCTTGTTTCAGGATAAAGGTCCGATCCAGATGAAACGATCTTGCGGTGTGCGCATCTGAAGGCAGCATAGGTGGTATCCTCGTAACCGATCCTGATTCAACAAGTATCATAAGAAATTAGCAAGAAAAACCAAGGACTCCCCAAAAATTTAAATTTAATCTGAAAAATGAAGATTCCGTGTAATTTTTAACGCAAAGAAAACAAAAAAATAAAAATGAATTTATGATGGTTCATTCAGCAATTTGAGAAGTAAGTGCAAGTCATCGTCCCATTTCACTTCCTCCTTGCGTTTAAAATTATTAAAACTGGTCAGAAAACTAACGTCTGAGGAAAAAAAGTTTTTTTTACTTTCATCAAAGCTGTGCATAAAATAAGTTCATAAAAAGCGGCACACTACAGTATTACTCCCGAGAGATATGACGTAAAGGGATTAATGGGGCATTTAAACCTCCAATAAATTCGCTTCCTATGGATTGACGGCCGGTTTTCTACGTATCATTGTTACCACTGATAAGAAGAAGACGCCAGCTAGAACTCAGGACTCGATTTAGTCGGAAATGTGACACAATTGAAACGAGGAATTGCTCAGCCAGATGAACCCGTATTCCTAGGAGACATGTCCTGTCGCACTCCGGGTGAACGAATCCCTTATCGCTGTTTGACAGTGGTGAAGCGAACACGAGCGGCGCCCAGTTGAATTATGGAGGATCATGGGTTTCCTCCGTTGATGAAACCTTTGCTCAGGACGTTTCTTCAACAGTAGGAGCTTCAAAAAAGGCTAGGAGGAAAGTTGAACCAATCAAGACAGTATAAAGCGAAGAATCGCCCCGGGAGTATTTGAAAATACCACGTCTCCGAGTCCCGTTGATAGACCGGGTCAGGGCTCATTCTGTCGTCGCAATGAAAACATTCGCTCTTGCTTCTCCCTACCGGTTTGATGAAAATCGTGTCCTTTTCTGAAACACGACCGATTTTGTTTTTAAAGCGTTCTAAATTTGTAGACGTAATCAATACGGATTCCCCCGGGGGAATTTCGGAAGGGGATCGCCAGAGAAGCGAGAATCGTTCTGCAAATACTTCTGGCTCGAATGATCACAGGCTCTGGGAACCTCGTGGAACTTGATTCCCATCTCACATTCCCCTGGTCATTTGGACGTAGAAAAAAAAACGCGTGCAACTCTTGCGTGTTCGGAGTGGATCAGAGCTGGGCCACTGGTCAAGTCGGGTCCTTGCAGAGCAAGAACTGTGAGATACCCCCACATCGCTCACAGCAGATATTCACAGCTCGGCGAAACTTCCAGGGCAAAAAGAAATAAAGGAGCTCATTCCTCTTCTCCCACCGACAGTGAGCCCAGGTCAGATAGGAAGCAGTGCAAGTTTTTTTGCTGTCTCTCGATCTCTTTTTTTCAAGCTCCAGTATTATTGGTGAATGCGGAACGGACGAAAGTTTCCCAGCAAAGATCTTTGTTGACAACTTCGGAGTAAATCAGGCAGGCAATATCTGCAACTCATTCACTGCATCCGGCGAGAAAAAAAAGTGCGTCGAGATTATCCCCCTGCAGCGACGTTATCACACGGGAGCTGGGATCCTCGACCATGATCCGAGTCACGAAGGTCCGACACGGGTCCAATATCCTAATCATCCGGCTGGGAAATGGAGATGCTGGAAGCTGGCACGCGACACGCCTTTTGCATTCTGGAATGAACCGGCGTATTACTCGCGCGACAAGAAAACACCCTGCCATGAGGACTTTATGGCATGATTTATGACCCTTCCTCGGGTCGCTCGCTCTCCTTTCCTGTGAGTTGAATGTCAATAGGTTGAAAATGCCGTTCGGGGCAAGCGTGCCCTCGACGCTCGTGTACCTAGTTTTGCACAACATTTTGGCAACCTGACTAGGGGCCAGGAAAAATGGATCCGCTGCTGATGGATGATATCGTCACATTATAATTTTCCCTGCCCACCTGGTGGTTTCGATCACATGCTGACCGTCGTGTGTTCGAATAAATGTGGCCGGTTTAACTCCTCGCGTGAGTGGTCGGCGTTTTTACATTTCTGCGGTCACTTAAACATCAAACTTACGCGTAGATCAGCCATCTTTTTCACATGCATTACCAGAATAAATAAAAAAAACTCCTCTATCGCGTTGAGAAAAAAGAAATTCTACGCCACAATGAACGCGTTTAAAACTACGAGAAAATGGTATTAAATACATCCGAACGAAAGTTCCTCTGCCAACATAAATACTGCATTGTCCGGTATTTCTTTAAATCATTCCAATCCGAAATTTCAAATAACGGAAGAGTGAATCAGCTTTTTTCGCCATCAATTTCGAGTAATCATTTTCATTTTTTGAAATTTAACTATAATTCCGATTATCTGGACTAATTACCGTACTATTTCGCCACGGCAATAGAATATTTGAAAAATATATTCAAGAGATGAAAATACTGCTTACTCAAAAATGATCAATGAGTGAAGTGATATCAATGAAATTTCTGAAAATCTCGAAATGCATCAGCCCGGATAATTAATAAATAGGAAGGAAGTAAAGTGGGTCACATTAGCGCTGTATCATGCACGCTGCTTTGTTTCCTTTCATTTAATTATAATTAAGGCACGGTTAATCGGATTTCCGTCGTACTTCCATGAGTGCTTGCTCTGCGTATGATGAAAATGTGCGTGACACCTGAGAAGCAACGTGAGCAGCTGAGGAGTTTTCATTTGTCATGCTAATCGTGTTTACCGGTCGGACCATTTCGCACGGAGGTACAGCGCAGTACATAATTTTTCCCGGGGAGACCCATCTAAAAACCCTTTTGCATAATTGCATTCGCGCGAGTGAAATAGAAGAGATCTTCGGGTTCCCATCCTGTTGAATGCCCAACCTGGGAAGCAGTAACACGGATGTGCTAACTTGGGAATTCCACGGCTCTCCCTGCTAATTAGATTTGGGTCGGAAACCGCTCGGTAAGTGAGTCTAACGCCGCACGATGCCGGGCAATCGGACTGAGCGCCAAGGGGCCCAAAAGAATCCGAGCCGCGGCACTGAATACATCAGGGATCCCATTAAAATTAATCAAGGAGGGAAGCGTTCTGTACTGACGTAGGACGCGACGGCCATGCCCCTCCGTTTCACTTGAAATTCCCGGCACAATATCCGCACTCCCGGCGATCCACACCCCCGCAGTTTACCCCCCTGGCACTCGCCGAAAGAATCGCGAAGGGCACGGACTTCTCGCATCGAATGAAATCCCTGACTTTGTCCAACACCTACAGGAAGCTCAAAAATGCAATTTTCCACGAGACAGGACTTCACTATGGGCCTAGCGATGGCAGAAACGAATGTGCCGAGAATGCTGCGAGGGAAAATATTTCTATCGTTTCCAGTCCACTTGCCGGGGTAGGGGTGCGGGGCGTTGTCGACAGTCGTGTTCTTCCCTGGCAGCTACACTACACAGCGTCGGTGATATGACCCACGGCCCGGAGTAGTAGGGCATAACTGCGACCTTAATCTATATTCAAGGCGAGCCCTCGACCCATGCGGCTCATTCGAGACGAGTAGGATGCTGCTCAATATCCAGAGCAGATCAGTCGCGCGCGCGAGTGGGGGATCACCACGTCGTCTTGCCGCTAATATGCACCGCACATGTTAACACCATCCGCCGAGAGTCGCAACACAAGACGCAATGAAAAGTTTTTCCACCGAAAGACGGAAACGACGGGCGGGAAATGGTGCCACAAATCACGGCGGATACTCCGGTGCATCACGGGTGTCGCCGGTTTTCCAGAAGCACCAAGCCCCTTCGGTCACCGCCAGCCGAGACCGGCCTTGCCCCGGGTATCTCTCCAGGGATAATAAGAGGCCGTTCAGGCGCAGATCGCCGGAGAATTCGGCTGGCAAGCCATTCCGTAGTCATCGAGTCCTACTGCCGCGAACGCATCAGGACATGGGCCGTTATTTGCCATTGCAATCTGCGTCCGTGCTTCCCTTCCCGGAAGATGAATGGGAGGCTGGTGAAATGACCCAGTTCAATTTTCATCTTGTCACTGGGACTGTCACCACCCGGATCAAGCGTCGGGTTCGGGATCAGGCCCAAGGCGAGTCTTTTGTCCTTCCGCATCTCGAGACCCCGGCGACGCGTGCCGCGAACGAACGAAATTGCTCGACTCGGACAGAAGGCAGTACAGTCTGTTCTCCGTGTCATCCTATCTCTTCGGATTCAAGCCCCCTTTCGAGTATTCATGAAATTCTAGAAATCCCGACCTGAGTGAGAAACGAGTCCCGGTCCCTATGAACGAAAGAGAAAAGGTCTGCAACGTTTACTGTCGACCAGGCGGAAATTGGCGCTCGCTGTCGAGCCGACGACCGACTCGTGCGTGGATAAGCACCCCGAGATGCTCTCGGAGGCGGAAGATGGAACCATGAATATTTTCAATGAGAAGTCTATTCGTACCTCTATAGACTGCTTGCCGATTCCCGACGTGCAACAGAATTGCCTGCGCGGAAGTTGAGAAACGTTTCATATGAAAACGTACAATTTTGCCGCGTTCACTCCATTCTAGACCTCACTCGTGCTCTCTAAGTCTCTAAAGCTAATGGCCAATCCTCAACCTTTCCGGCCATAAAAGCCGCACAGTAGCCTATTCTCTTAATAATCAAAAAGAAGTTCTTGGAAAGATAATCACTGCATCAACATATGTTCGAGTATATGAGCCGCGTCTTCACATAAGTCGCACCCGGGATATTATGGTTAACTGTCTATGCCACGATCTGTGGAAGAAATTTGCCTCATAGGACAATACATCTGTACAACTTTCGAACAACGATTTTAAACTATGGAGGCGGGAAGGAAACATTTCTAAAGTTAGAGGCCTGATGGGAAGTGCGGTATACTGACTCGTGCGGAAAGTAAAGAGATGATGTGAATTCGATGAATATAAACATTTCTAGCAAGTTAGTTTTAAGGTAGACTATAATTATCTTTTAAAAAAAATTTAGTACCTCATTTACAAAAATGAAAATGAATAGGGTTAGGGCGTAATTCTGGTGTTTTTCTTGTAACACAGCGTAGACGGAATATGTGAGAATAATGCAGTGCGGCGTATATCTGATTACAATATCTCGAAAATAGGCCCCATCTTCGATTTTCGTGGAATTTTTTGTTGTTAAAAAGATCACGCAAATCAGTCCGTAAATACAACCTCGCATTCATGAAAATAAACATCGATGCCTCTTTTCCTCGGAATTTTTTTGAAATTTCGGGACTCCCACTCCTTGGAATGCAGTAATGGGGTTTCCTCGTCCATTGGCAGATTTACTTTAAAAAACGAAAGTTTTTTTCGACTTGAAATTAAAAAAAAGAAAAAAACACCCTTAAAATTGAGATTCCTCAACGGTTGCATGAATGCGACGTTTTAGGACTGACGGCCGGGAAAAAAGCGGGATTGCTGCTGATCGTTGTCCATCAATGCAAGGAGATGGTTGGCTCATTCTTCCCGGCTCGTCACTCGGCCCTTACGTCTTCGAGAAGTTCCCATAATCCGAGGAGCTTTATGGGCAGAAATGCGATGCTCGACCGCTGATATGCTAAGTATGAGCAGTCAAGTGCTTCATTTTCAAGCCGGGCACGTCTTTGAGGCACCTAAGATCTCCTCTGAGAGAAGGACGCGTCGGGTACATTTCCCGTCGCATTTTCGCCACTGGGAGGATTAGGGAGCACACTTGGACAGGAAACCAGCACCTGCGCCGAAAATAAGCATCGAATTGCGCTCGAGATGAATAAACTCCGGCCGCGACGAAACGGGTGTGAAAGGATGAGCCTTCACAAACATCGACGAGTGGATTGCAAGCAACTCCCGAACTCTTCATGGGATTTCCGTAGGCCGATAAAATCCTGTCTAAAATTGATTTCGGGATCCTCACGTCAAAAGACGCAAGCATTGAGTGAGATTAATTTCATGGGAGCCGCGCAGATTGGGAAGTGAATGCCTGAGGGCTGCATAGTACCCGGCCTTGCATTGAGCATGCCGCGTTCAACCCGGGGTTTCGCGGGGTGCGAGATCCGTAGCAGCCGGCGATGTCTTTCCCATGTCACGACAGCGTGAACCCCAGTCATGCTTCAGGCTTCCCGCCGGTGGGGCTCGACTTTCAGATGTGACGGGGTTACCCTCATCAGTATTTCAATGACCTTCTTTGCTGGTGAAAATATAAATGAAAGTCACCGTCATAGCAGACTTCTGAGAAAAAAAAATCGAAAGAACCACGCGATTATGTGACCTAAAATCTTCACTTCAGCGAGAATAATTATAGTAGATTAAAAATTAATCTAAAAAACCACGTTTCGGACAAACAAACGGACAAGAAAGCAAGTTAATAAAAACGTGTTAAAAATGAAACCAAGCATTGAGCCATTCCATTTCTGAATTCTAAAAATTCACCGGATTCACACCAACTTTGCAAAACTGATCGAAAATTAAAAAACGTGATGTGCGCTAATAATTATCCCGAAATAGTAAAGCTTGAACCAGTTTTCATCAGATAAAATTATGCATCAAGAGCTAATATTAACCGGCTACCATCAGCTTTTCTTGAATTCATATTCTCTGACAGAAAAAAAGACTAAAAACTTTATTTCACGTTAAGCCCTGTATGATTAATTCTGCGGGTTAATTACTGTATTTAGGAACTTTTAAACACTCGTGTTTCTGAACCAACTGTGCAGCGATGCGTCGTAGACTGAATTAAAATTTTCAATAAAGTGTTCTTATTATCCGTGACCAATGATTATGTGATGGGGATAGGTGTCGGCGGGCAATCAGGAAGGATGATTGTATTTTGTGACGTATTTATTTGGCCTGTTTCGTCCAAGTCAGTTTATTGCTCATAGTATTTCTCGAAGATAACAGAATTTCACCCCTTCTATCGAAAATATAAATTGATTTCACGATTAATCTAGGAGGACAAGAAAACAAAGGAAAGCGTAGACTTTTGATTGAAAAATCAATGGAGAAATATTTCAGTTCTTGTGAAACATTATCTCGTACTGTACAAAACTCATCGTGCAAGAGTATATTTGCTCCGTCGTGAGGATTCTGGTCAGATGCGAAGAGAAGGGCTCCGTTCTAAACTTTTCCAGAGAAAATGTCTCTCATTTTGTGCAAGTACTTGTGCATGAAATTCTTTCCGAATGGAACTTTTTCGACTAAAGCATCAAGTTCTGGAAATAAAGTTCGAGATTTTTCTTTTCATGTGCAGAGGAATTTTGCGTCGTATCGCAAATTTTTATAAATGACATATATCAAGTGACCCAAAAAACTCATATCTTAGTATAATAAGGTCGAGAGAGATAACCAAGAAAGGAGCATAATCTCAAGTTAGATAAAAAAAATTTGACCAGAAAAAATTTGATTATCCGGTCTAATGCCTGGTTTAATTTCAGTTGACATGAAAATTCTCCACCAATAAACAGGGGAAAAGCTACTCTCATTTAGATTTTACGAACAGCTTAATTTTCACTTGAAGGATGAAAATTCGATTTTTAAAAATTAAATGCACCGTTAAATTGAATCCGGATTCCGGATAATCAAAGTTTTACTACACTAGTTGGCATGGGATTCTTGGGTCATTTCTCGGGTTTGGTGTCAAGTTTTTATGCATATGTATCTTGATGCTGTCCGTATAGGAACGCGCAGAAGATAATTCAAGAGGTTCATACGGTATCATCCATCACGAATGAGCTGCACTTTCGGAGCTTGAAAGAAGGAGAATGACATTTGAATTCATTTGACGTTACTATATAGGCGAACCGCGACTCGCGAAGAGCTGTTAAGTTTTGCTGACGGGCTCGAAGGTGAACCGAGATTACCTGAATAGCGGAGGGATGACGCTTATTTCCCCAGGGTGATCGAGTACGAAATCCACCCTGTGCCATTTCCCCAGCGACCTGGAGCAGCATTTGTATGCATTTTTCGCGACGGTGAGTTCGATTCTGTACTTCATAGAGGGGGGGACCAGGCTAAATGCTCGCTTTTCCCCGTGCTCGGTTCTCGCGCATGCAACGTGTCCAGGGGACGTGATCTCATTATTCCCTCACTGCCCACCAGGGAATTTGGAATGGATCCTTTGCACGTCATATATTTTTATTTCGCCGCGAAAGGACGCGAATTTTTCGATTCCTTTTGCTCCCCCAATGCTTAATGACCCTCATATTTCTCCGGAAGCACACAAAAAAAAAGCTCTCTGCGAGTGCAAAGTTTTGGGATTTTGCAACACAAACAAAAATATACGAGTATACGCCACGCCACATCGCGTTCCTTTGTCCGACAAAAAGGTCAAAGATATGCTGTAAGAAGGCTTCACGTCGCCTGCAAATGCATTCACTTCATCTTGAACTTGAGGATTTATGCGGAAAATCCCAGAGATGATTCCGCCAGCAACTGCTCATGAAAGGGTCAAAATGTCAATCCCTTTAATTGAAGTTAGAAAATTAATCCCCGATGAAAGCTGATGAATATTCGCACCTGCACAAGGTTTTCATCGTAATCTTGATTGAAAAGCTATGTTGCTGGCAAGATACGGCCGACGGATCATTGTTGCAATTTTTCTTTGCGTGCTTTATGATTGAACCAACATTGATGATTAAAAATTGATTGCAACAAGGCCAGAATATGCTAGGCTGACAATTTGACACTTCTCGGGACTTTGATGAGAAGACGCATGAATTTTAGATGAATCTCATGAATTTTTCCCGCCATAACTTACATGAGAACATCGTGTGGCATGCCTGACCCATATCTTCCAAGTTTGCATTTAATCAGATGCGGGAAAGTTTCATGGGACGGGTCTCGAACAATGCGGGTCGAAAGTCAGTGACATATTCGAAGCCCGGCGCAAAATTGTGAAGCCCGGAAGAATATGGTCGATAGGGGTGAAGCTGAAAATGACGAGGAAAATTTTAACCGAGCCCATTAGAGGATCAACTCGTCAAGGATTCAATGAAGCCCCATCTGCGTTACTTTCGAGTAATTATTGTCGAAATGGGCTGCGGAAGCCCAACGAATCACTCTCACGTTAGACAGTGTTTACGTGATAGACCGCACCCTTATTTCAAGAAGCAAAAAAAAAAAAAAAAAAAAAGATATCACGAAAGGATGCAAAATTCGTGAAAATTGGGATGATAGAAAATGTTAACTTTCGACGTTTCAATGAAATCAGGCATGGAATTCTTTCGGGGAAATTATCGCCCACAAGTTCTGATGCGTAGAAAGATTTTCTTACTGAGGAATACGAGTTAGCAAGCAGCAGTGTGGAAGTATCAAGGAAGACCAGTACGTAAATATCGCGATTCTATACTTCATTAGCATTTGTGAGCCCAGGAATCGTGGGAAGATGCTGTATATAGCCTACTGAGTACATCCGGTACTCAGTAACATTTGGCTGTATCGTTGATACCCCGTTTTTGGATGTGTCACGTTGCGTTAATGAGAAAATGTGGGCACCATGGAGAAGCTCGACCCGACCTATCCCGACCCTTTCAACCTCCATTAACGATATAAATTGCTAATGCGGTCGTTCATGTCCGACATCACTCTTCATCGCACGGAGACAAATATGTCAGAAGATGCAACCATGCATTGTGCTCGTATGGTTCGTGCCGCCGACGGGACTCCGACGTGGTGCAGTATTGTTCATCTTCGTCCGTGACCCCGCTCATTTGTTCTTCAAAGCACAGTATTTGTCTGGAAAAGTGAGTATCCGTGCGCGAATGCTTGATCAAACAGAGGCTCGTTACTGCATTTGCGAAACACCCCCGACAAACTGTGTCAAGTTTCGGGAAATGACTAATATCGCCGGCGTCTCCCACATGCCGGTCTGTTGGATCCTCGTGAAATTAAATTGGAACCGGGCTACGATTTGGTCCGGGTCACTGCATTCCCGTCTTCAAAACGAACAACGGAACCCAGGAGCTCCTGCAAATGCAAGAAGCGGCACGAGCACGGTAGAGATGGCTTGGCACCTCTCTCCTGTATTTCAATAACCCATTCAGTACTTTTGCAAGAAAGTTCATGCGTGTATCCGTTGTTTATTTCTTTGCGCATCTGCTTATTTCCAGTGAGTGAGGGAAATTCAAAAGCATCGCATGAACTAGCTACTCCGAAGAAACAATCTCCCGACGAAAGTCCTCATTTCAACATCTGCTGCAATTTCGCCGAAATGCAAATTGCGCCTCTGAATTTTTCATCCCCGACACCAAATATGCTTCTTCTCAGCAACTCGCATTCATTAGTGAATTTTTCAAGAGATTCAAGCGATCATTAACAAATACGAGAATTGCTCATCAACGCGTTAATGCACTTACAACTTATTTCACGGGTTCGAAAATTATAATCGTTCACCAAGTTTGCTGCAAGAAACGAAAATCGAGTACAGTATTCAAGAACAGGCTATTCTATATTAAGAAACCATAGATCGGCATGTACCGTACATCTCAAGTAGGAATGCCTATCGGAAAATGAAAAATCGAGCATGAGCATAGAACAAGAAAGAAAATGGTATCTATATGCAAGCGTTCGGTTCAATACCTCCGATTCTTTCGAATTGGCAAAATCGTGACTAAACGGACAAACATTTTCATCTGTATATTTAAATTCAAAATGTATTTAAAATTTAAAAATTTGTTGGAGCCGGAATATCGAAACTATTTACCATTCCACTCGATCTGCTCTTGATCATTACTGCAGTGTTACAAATACAGTATAGGAAATTTTAAAATTCAAATTCAATCACAAAATGCTCGAGAGTGAAAAAAAAGCGCCGGTTGATCCGTGAAAAAAGTGCCATGTAAAATTAAACTTCATCTGAGGCAAATGAAGCGTCTGAAATTGATGCATGTATTCATGGATTGTTTCCCCGAATTTTTCGAAGTTGGGTGCAAATAACCGAAGTCCGGATAATTGGACATGCAATTCATCTCAGGGAACATGATTATAGGCGGTCTATCGCGGGATCTTAGGTGCTTAGTTACGCCAGGGAAGCGACACAAACTCGTAGTGTATTCCTGTCAAAACACAGCAGTGTGAAAATTTGCTGCTTCCGAATTCCAGTCGTTGCTTGGGATAAATTTCACGCCGCTGATGTGATATTCATTCATCGCACAGCTGAGAGGCTTAAAAAGCTTCTGCCGGACAAGCGCTGCTGGAGGAACAAAAGCTCGGATAGCAGGCCTTCCAGGAATCCCCTGCAAAGCACGGATTTCGATGCGGCCCTTTTTATTTTTTGCTGTGGCAGAACTGAGGGATGAAGTCATGTTGCCTGCTCATCCCTCCGCGTCTCATTCCTCATTTCCGAGGCTATCTTCTCTGTATTTGCGGTGCCATGCATTATATATCCTCAGGCGTTCAACGCTTAAGCCACGCGAAGACTTGGTGTCCGAAAGGATCCATCGCAGAGAGGTACGTGTATGACAATCCCCACACAATCTGTCGTGCAGAGCGAGCGCACGCTTATTCTCATGTCGAGGACGTCATCCAGTCGAATATATCAGCCGGAATAATTTCTTGCGCCTCTCCTCGCGCGATGATATCGCGACTATTGCCTTTGAGGACTGCGGCTCTTGTGAAAATACTGATTCGTGTCGAGTGCTTTGCTGCCCCGGGGAACAAGGAGAAGGAGAAAATTTATAACCGGGTTCCGGGCTGATACGCGGGCCCGAGATCGGATTCAATACACCTTCGCCAGCGGACGAGGCGTAATTTAATTTAGATGCATCCGAAGCTTCCTCGCGTCTGAGATTCGAACACGTCTTCGGCGAAAGATTTTCCGCGGAAGGAGCCCGGCGTGTTTGTTCAGCCGCCCTGGGCTGCACAATAGGAAGCGAGCCTCGCACAGGAAAACGCACCTCAAGGGCGTCGAGGGGGGCTGCAGGGCGGGGGTTGCTGCTGCTGTAATCCTCTGCCACATGTCTAGCCCCATAGGCATCCTTGTCAGCTCCAGGAAATATCCCAATATATCCCGCTCTCTCAATGCCCGTGTTTCGACCGCGGTCCGGGTGCCGCTGACGCCGTCCGTCCGAGCTAGTAGACGACCGAACAGAAAATCGGGATAAGCCCCGAAAATGCGCCAATTATCGCGGCTGTGCGGGAGCAAGCAAGGCATGGAAAAGCACCACGGCGATGCGCCCACGGCATTTCCCGTCCATCAGCAGGACACGCATGGGCATTCAGACGCCGAATGACGCGGGGAAGCCTTCCGAATCCCGGAACCCAGCAATATTTCCGCATTACATGGGATTTCCTCTCTTAATCAGAACATAATTGCGAGAACCTGGTTTCCCGCCGTAATCCGATCCGGCGGACCGCATCTCATTCCGCCGCTGCGCGCGGGGCTCGGCCGACTCGAGAAATAGATCACCCCGCGATCTTTCACCTTCTCGCTGCGTCACGTATTGTCAAACTTTCCTGATGAGGCAGAAACTTCGGAAGATGGATTCGTGCTCGAAAAATGGAATATTCCTTCTGATGGGAGCGAGAAGTCAGGTGGAAGTGGCTCTCCATACTTTGCATCGTGTCAGAGAAGCGAAAGGCTCTTGCCCGCTCGTCTATAAGGGGAGTCGGATCATGAGCAAAGATACGATTTCATGAACGCGGGCAGCGATGTCGGATGCGGGGTCCGAGCGGAGGAGGGAAGAAAAAAAGAAAGATCCACAAAGGGTGGGGGTTGCGAAAAGCATTCACTGGGGGTCATAAACGCAAAGCCATTACGCCACCTATGAACTCACTGCCGGTGCATGATTTATGAGGGTATCTACGCGCTAGTGACATTCCATGCATCCGGCGCACAGGCGGACCGATGCCTCCGTTTCCTCATTTCTCAACCCTAATTGACATCATTTTTCATTGGGCCCCCGCTATGCAAATTCCCGGCGGCGTGCGAAGCCCGTCCAGACCAGCATGACCTGACCCGACGTTGGAACAAAAACTTAATCTCGGTCCCCGACGCGATCTGATCTCTCTGATACGTTCTGTGGCGCGACCAAGAAACAAGACGTTTATGCGGAAAGTTTTCCATCATTTATTGCCCGACTTTCCCAACCATTCCCTCGCTGTATATCCGTGCTTTAAAATTGCCGATCTTGTGTACACAGAACTAAGAGACCAGCTGAGTCATTTTAAAGTTCATCGACCTGCAAGTTCTTCCGGAACTGAATTGAAACTCCGAGATTCGAGACAAATCCCATGATCCTCTCGCGAAAGTTTGATCTGAAAAATAAAAAAGTTGTTCTGATGAACATCCACTCAACTGCAAAGAAGAGAATCTCAAAAGTATTTGGAAGAATGTCTTTTTTACACAGTATTGCATTCGTCAGATTATACGTATTTCATAATGGACAATAATATGTTTTTTGTCTCAAAAGTAAATAAGCATTGGCTGCGGACATGAGACTTACTTCCGTTAATAATTAAAAAAATCCTACTCGCTTTTGAGTCGCGAGCTTTCCTGATTACTTCTACAGCTCGAAAGTTTAACTGATGGGTTACATTTGTTGTTCCATCAATATTTTGTCCCAAGGCAACTGAAAATCATGGTAGGATTTCTTCAATTTAATTTTGAACGATCTCCACTAGGAAGGATTGCGCTAAACTCGGAGGCAATATCGCTTTATGCATGTGAGTCTCAGACGCTAGTAAAAATAAGACACGACTCGAATTTTGGGCTATTATTGCCAAAATTAGCGTCTGAAGTATGCGTCAACATGAATAATGAGACATTGTGAGCTTTTTTACGGCTCAACATGTCTCGCGTTCCCCATCAGTGGAGCTGAGAGATCAATTATTTGGAATTCGAGTTAGCTTTTGCATGGGATGACAAAAGTGCTGAACTTTCTGCAAACTCTTTCGTAATGGAGAAAATGGCTGATAAGCAACGTCCTTGGAAGAGCATGATGAAAAATCAGACACGCGTTTACAAAAAGATGTACGACCCCAGTCTCGCGGGATCCAAGCAGTCAACGGCAACTTCCTTTGTCAATAAATTTTGCAACCAACCCTTTTGTATGAACTAGAGTGAGGCGAATCGCTTCGTAAGAACATCCAGGATCGATCCGGGAACACAGCACTCAAGCAACGGTCGCACCAGCCATTTCTTGCTGCGCAAAATGCTCACACCCGTTCTCCTCCCCCCGATTTGCCATTTCTAAAGGCTTACAAGCCAGAAGCATTTCGTGCATTCACACCCCCTTCGTCCTATTGATCTGATGAAGCCGGAGTTCATGAGTCTGAGCCATATAGGTATCCCCTGAAAGCGACTTCCAGGTCTGCGACGTTGTCACCTTTTGTGTTTTCATCTGTTCCCACGTCATTCTCATGAAATCATTCTTGATGCACGCGCCACATCCTGCCGGAGGCCAGGTTTTCTTCCGGAAGAATCAACCTCTTTGTGAAGTAAATATCGATTGCATGACAAATGTAGCCCCCTCCATATAATGGACCTAAAGAGCGATCTAGCATATCCAGTACCTCGATTTGCAGTAGTTTTTGTTGTCTTTCATCCTAAAAATTCCTTTGATTTTTTTAGTCCCATGATCATTTATAAAAAGTAAGAATCATGCATTTGATACGACACACGCTCTCTTATTTATTTTGATGAAATGTTCCGATATTCATTCGATGAGTGCTTTTTCAATAATTTTTTACATCTTTTGCAAACTCGGTGTGTTGTCTTAATGCCGAAGTTTCCCGATTTTTCCCAACCCAAATGTTCTACAATTATGAAAAAGCCCCCTCATGCCTTAAACCGTGATGGTTTTACAATCCCGGTTGGCTAATGAGTTTGTTTGTGCTATTTTTGCTAGTCATAATGACTGGGAATAAAAAAAAGCGAAAATTTACTACAGTACTGTACTTTTATTTTATGAGGCCTAAAAAACAAGTGCCCATTGCGTTTTCTCATAGAGAAGTGAGCAAAAGAATTAACTTGGCTAAAAATTGCAGCGCTGATCCCCCGATCCCCAGCAAGATGATTGTACACGTGAATCTTCGTCGGTAAACATTTGATGAAGTACATTTATCATTAATTCTCTTGGTTCAATTTAGAGTATGACATAGCTGATGAACTCCGGTAAATGGTCGGCAAATAGTCAAACAAATGCAAACTAAACCCTCCGCCGAAAATCACTGAAGACCCTTTGTCATTCAAAGCCTACGGCATAATTACCCCTCATTCGTTCAAGCTTCCATTAGAAGCAGGGAAGTTTCAACGTGAAAGGAACGGTTTGTTAATAGCGTCGGGAACATCGTGTGTTTGTATGTTTTTCATGATGTTTTGGACAACGGCGAGCAGCTGTCGTTACGGGAGGCGAGGTACACGCAGAGCACTTGATTTATGGATACGAGAGCTGCAAATGACGTATCCAGAAACTGATATCAGTAATGGACAGGAAAGTGCCATCTTGTAATGGAGGCAAGGCACGAGACATGAATATTATCCCGCATGCCGGAAAGACCAGAGATACCAGCATTCGACGACGTTCATTTCAGGAAGAAATCCTTGGGGAATGCCCTCATACTTCGCCAGTCTTGCCAGCTTAGCGGACCCGCGACTCTGCAGCGTACTAAATTCAAAATTTTCTCGCTCGTTTTTCTAGCTTTCTCATCCCATCTCCTCCCCGCTCTCACTCTCTCTAATTATGCAAAAACAAGATGACTTTGACATGTTGACGACGCGGACGGGACTGGAAAATAAATGCGAATGCAAGTCGGTTTGAGGGACAGAAAGACGTAGTGGGAGGAAAGCACGCCAACGAAGGTCCAGTACAGAGAGCAATTTCACCGCTATGGATGCAGTGGCGCCCGGGTTTACGCCTCTGTTTTGGGGGGAATTCGCTGTCCATGGCGGTCAAACAACTCGTCGACATTTCTAAAGAGAAAGTCCGAGAGCACGAGACGATATCGTGGAAAACCGTCATTTCCATTGCATTTTATTGCTTGCTTCCGCGCCTCCGACCGGAATTCCATGCATCCAGGCATTTCGAAAACGTCACGCGGAAAATCACCCGGTTTTTTGGCGAATGCTACGTACCAGTAATATTATTGGCTGAAATCCCGTCGACTTGCAGTTGATAAGGCTAAAATGTGGAGGCATGCTCAGCAAGTATTTCAGGTCACGCAACGCATTTCTGCTTGGGAGTTCATAGTCGGAAATTCGAGGAAGATTTCCTAGTTCTACCGAACTTGAATGAATCATATAAAACGGGATTCCGCTCAGAATTACAAAATCATGTGCACTTTCATTCATTTAAAATTTAATGTCGACAGAAGTTCTCAGTCTCGTAATTCAAGAGCATCAAACCCTCATGAAAAATATGCATACGCTTTTCAGAAGAAACAGAATTCTTGGCTCTAGCGAAATTTCAGCGTTGTATACTCACAGCTCAATAGAATACAAAACAAATGCATCGATGCTGCACGAAACATGCTAATTTCAAGTTGAAAATATAAAACAGGCTGAATAAGAATACTGTAATTGAAGAATCAAAATAACTCATAGAACACTGTATTTATCGTTTGAGAAAGCGCGAGATGTCAGCGAGACGGAAAAATGAACTAGCCATAAGCTTCGAATTGGGAAAAAAATTCCTATCAAGAATTCAAGATTCACAAGTATTGTCAAATTACTTGCAATTCTAGACAAGAACACAATGAATATTAATCAATGACTAAGTGCGAATGATCAACAACTTTCCAAGATCAGGTGCGGATGGGATTAGTTGATCTGAATAGTTCTGCGGTTGCCAGCTGGTTGAAAGATTGAAACGACGATGACCGCAATTTCACCACTGATATTGCCTTCTTCATTATAGTAAACTATGAGGCACGTTTGGACACTAGATTATTATCACACGGAATATCCAGTTCCGTTGTTGTCAAACTTTTCAGCGTTCTCGCGGACAAGAGCAAAAAAAATCTTTTGCGATGCAAATTACATGCTGAGATTGATGCAACGAAGCGGGTTCATAAATTCATCTGATACCACAGGTTTGAAGCTCAGCCAGCGCTGTAATGGGGGGTATTTATTGAAGAAAAAATGCCCCAGAGATGCACAAGAGCAGCGCTAGTACGTTACCATGCGTGAGGGGACGGAGGGTAGGCATTGTTGCAACAACACTGGGGTTATGTGTGTCAGCGAGTTTATATACGCGCGGGGATCCTTGGTCCGACGTAGGTTGGGATGACATTGGCTTATTCCCGATCCCGACGGATATGAAGTTCTCGGGGAACCTGAAAAAGCACACCCAGCGACCACCGGGGTACGTGCGTATGCGTTCGGAAAATCACGGCGTTGCGTCATCACAGCGACGCCGAGCGCAATGGGAAATTATTTCGCCTCAGCACACCCAGGGTGGCGGTGATTTGCATGCGATTGGGAGGCTCCTGCGCCCCTCGCCAACTTGAAAGGCTCCTGTATACTCGCGTGAATTTTCATTCGCACCCGAGCTATACTCGTACGGATCCGGAGCGCAGCAAACAGATTTAATCTTTCCCCGGTGGTGATACGACCTCTCCTTTGATCGACTTTCTTCATCCCTCCCCGGTGTGTGCCCCCTGATGAACCGATTCGCACATTGCCCTGCTCACATTTTTAATTCGCTGCACCGTAAATCCCTCATTGATGAAGGTACGGACGCGCGACTGAAATCAATCACGTCGCGTTTTGTTATTCTTTCGTATTTCCTCGCTGGAAGAATGTACAGCATATGATATCCTATGGCAAAGAACGCCGCACGTTTTCATGAGCAGACTTTTCCTGGAACTGTTATCTAATTGTTTATCTTGCCTCTCGCGCGGCACACTGAATGGAGAGACTACATCTTCAATGCTCCGTTTTTTCGCTGCAATGATTCTTCATTGTTCTCAATATAATCGTTTCATCTCGCGCAGATGACATGACAATCCCAGTGATGAATATAACGGACATATATGACAAGTTCACCAGTAATTTTTCTGTCACGGCTTTCAGTTCAAATTGAATTTTAAAATTTCGATATCCGAACCACGACCGTTGAACCCCATCATTTTAATGTACAGTATACAGTATTTACATTTTTGTCGACCGAGTGTCATATTTGACGCATATATAAGAATAATGGTAAAATTTCCAAGTCATCGATGTACTTTCAGTTTTTTTATCTTCCCCCGGAATTTTCACGAGAGCTTGATTAAATTACACGATATTTATGTGTGCTATATGATTGCCCGTATGACATATTCCTCGTATGCTCCACGTTGGGCTCCATTGAAATGGGGAAGAATTCCTCTCGTCATACAGTATACAGTATATTTCTTGTACCAATATGCATTACACTTCTATAGAAGTAGATGACATGCCCAGTCAGACGTGCGAGACGCTACCGTACTGCTTGTACAATCAGAAGTATCTTTAAACGGAAGATCATCAAATTCTTCAATTCCGTCATTCTACGTTATAATCACGTTTATTATGTTCCACCATTTATGAGTTCATGTTTGATGTAAAGTTTTGTATAGATATTTATTTTACACCTCGATATACTTGTTTGACTGGTTTCGAGTAGCTCGAAACTTCCAGGAGGGGAAAATTGCTGAATCCCTAATGGACCCTGCCCGTCCCGCTGTTTTCATCTTCTGGGAAGCTAGTCCCGACTTTTCATGAGATAAAAATGATGACGGTTCTGTCTGCCTGATATATTCTTTTACTCGTCGTTCATTCAAATATACATAATTAAAACTCTTCAATAACATTTTGTTTCGTTTTCATCATAAAGCCATGTTCCATGGATTGTTAAAGACATTAGATCAAACATTATTTAAAAATAAGTTCATTATTCGTCACAATAATTTAAAGAAACCTTTTGTCACACGCTGATTCAACTGTTTTAATGATTTCGAGTGACTGTAACGCGATGTTTGGAGAGGACACGAATAATGCCTCTGGATTTACATTGAATATTTTAGTCCCTTTTTTTCATCTGGAAAACGACTGGCTGTTTCATCGGGTCTAGAATGAAGGGATTCGTTATTTCTGTTCGCATGTAATTTTAAATACATGCACAAAGAAACGCGTTGCATCGGATTTCCTGTCGACAGCTAATGGACGAATAAATACCCTGGTGACTACGATGATAGCAGGTGCTAATGCTTAACCAACCTTATACAGAATTACTCCGTATTCCCCAGCTGGTTTGCTAGTGATGGAGTACAAAGCGTGAATGAATGCCCCTCACTATAGCCCCGGCATTGACGAAGACGAATAGGTAATGGGATTGGCGACGCTGAAATAAGAAGGCGTAAAGCCTCGCTGATGTGTCGGAAAATGGGAATATTAAATTCATTGAACATATCACTTCCGAATGAAGCCAGAATAATGAGGCACGTTGGCGGTAGGTGGGGATTAACATCTTTCTTCGTCATCCATGACCGGCGGGGAGGATTTCCCGGCGAAGGCACGACTTATTCTTCCCCGTTACCGAGCAGATATTCGCGTAATAGGGGAACTTTCGCCCATCATTTCTCGCCTCGAGAAGCTCTGATTTCTACAGAGCACCTTCAGGTCAATGCAGACCAAAGGAATAGGGGGTACAAAAGAGGATCCCCGTAATCTCGCGACAGGTACGACGGGGATCCGTGCGAACGAGAACCAATACGCCCCGAGCCGGGGAGAAAGAGTCAATGGAATATAAAAGTGCTACATTGAGTGATCCAGTTCACGGTGTTGCGTCCGGCGAGCCCCCGGAGGGATTCTTGGGATGGGTCAGGAAACGTGCCAGGTTTTCGAGGCACGGCGATATTTCTGAAAGGCTTGGTAGGGAGATTGGCAATTATCCGAGCTCATAAAGCCACGCTGCCCTGATGATCCCACGAGGAGCGAACACCAACCATGACCTCCCCCGGTCGCACATTACGAAAGCTTTCATTCGAATGGAGAAAAATGGCACAAAATCAATACATTCAGCACCGAACCGACCGGCAAGAATGCTGCGAAATCTGCTGCCTCCCCTAACGTTCGTCCCCAGTGGCCCAGATACGAGTCCCGTCTCTCATCTCGTTCTTAATCACGCTCATATATTGTCGACCCCTAGCAAAGCCACCTATATGTTCAATTCCCGAGGGTTGATAGTCTCTGTCAGTTTTCTCAGTTGAAAAAAAAAATTATAAGAGAAAAGGAAAGCGTAAAATCTTTCACCAAGATTTTTTAAAGCTGTTTTAGTCTCCCGCAAGTAACACGGTCCACATTTTATGGTCAGGTCGACAATGACTTTTTGCGTCGTTCATTTGCACGCTTCTTCGCAGCATTTTCGCAATAATGGTCCGCACGCGACTCGACGCGGCACCTCGATGTGGGGCAGTGATTCGAGAAAAAAACTGCGAAGACCGCAAAAATACGGAACTTCTGGAGGAAAATATAGCGACAACACCCATTAATTTCCCGGAGAGAATTACCCTTGTAGATGTACATGCAGTACAATCTCGAGGATAGGCCGCATAAATGATTATGCGACATAACCGTACACAATAACATCTTGAGTAAATATAACAAAATACTAAGATGCAGCATATACACTCGAACATTTTAAATACAGGTGCATTTGTCCGGTATGAAATCAATACGTATACGGTATATTTTAAAACGTATTTGAGGTTTCGTGACGTACGCCAATGAAGTACTCGTCAAAGGTGTTCCTTCATCAGAAATAAACGAAATTTTCGGATGCCGTATTTATTCGGTCAGTGCCCGGTGCAGAGCTTTTGCGTTTGGAATTTTTTCTTCCGTTTCGTAAGATAATCCGTTTCTTATTTTCTGATATGCTCCTCTTTCTAGTTGACCTGTCAGGAAGCTTGGGTTAACCGGAAATGTCAGTATATATGGACCGAGGAAAAATTCCGAGGGAAAGTACAAACGCCGAAGAAGGGATGATATTTGATACCTGCCTTTCTTTGAGAGGCTTTCAGGGTGACTTCAAAGCCCTCGGATCCTGACGTGCATTTTACGTCGTGTGGGTATCCTCGGCGAGCAATAGTAATCGGTGGGCGAGCCAGCTCACCGGTTGCAAATACTCAGTCCGGCAGTCAAAATCAATAACTCACCAATCCGAGAGGATGAAGACTGGCATCCGCGTGCATAGGCTGGTTCAGGGAATATGAATCGCCCTGCGGGGCTTCTCGAAGCAGGATCAAATCGATCGCCGGTACCAATTGATTCCGCTTCCTGGAAGGAATATATTTTAAAGCGAAGGGTGCAACTTAGATGAGAATGCTTCGTGAACACCCCCCCCCCCCCTCCACCTTTTTATCGGATCTATTATTTAAAGTTGCCGATGCTTATCCTCTGAAAAATTCATATGAAACACTCCAGATTTGCAGATCTCCCGTTTTATGAAAAAATGCGGAAGAAGAAGGAAATCCACGAAAAGCCTGCAGGGGTCGTCTTCCTAATTTGCTTTTGAAATTTTATGCTTTGTGAAAGACTCTCGCATAGAACCAGTCGTGTAGCTGAGTAAGCACATTGGGTGTGACAGTGACAAGTGAGTTCCATTCAATGATTTCGATGACAGCTTCTATTCCAAATTTCTGTCACGGTGAATTATGATGTAATACCGTCACTCGGTATGCGCCGTTATTCCTTAAAGTTGAAGAAATACTTGCGTTGTAAGAGTACTCAGCGCATTGTGGATATTAATCGTCTTGCAATCAGCTCTCACTTCAAAAATAAAATGAAAGCATTTTTAAAATGACGCAGCAATACAAATTTAATTATTACGCTTCGAAGATCTGAATAAAGGAAATACCCCGCGTTATGAAAAGTAGGTCCTTTTAATAGATCCCACCTTTGAATTGAGCTCAAGCTTTCGGTAGTCAAATCTTGTGGTCAAATTTTAAAGACGAAAAATATCGGAAGGAATACTGTATATCTGCCGACAGAAATTCAGAACTCAGTCTTTCGCCAAACCACGCATTTAATACTATTCTAAGACATAGTAAATCGGTTATATTGTTCCAAACTCACTTTATAATTGAAGAGTAGTATCTTTGAAACTCCGTCTAGGAAATATCTCACTTCTTAGAAAAAGATGAAACCAGAACGAATGAACTACTTGAGTTTGAAAGCCTTCGATTTCACGAAGTTTGAGAAAACAACTTTTCGGTTAGGAAATCTTACCACGGCCCTAGAAATCCTTGCATGGAAACTTCGCCCTCTTTAATAAATTTCCTTGAATACCGACAGCAAAGAAAAAGATGAGAATAAAATTTAGAACGGTTAAGATTCAAGAACATTTTCAGGAACCAATAATCTTTCAAAAACACACGCCATAATGAGCCATAAATTCTTGATAATTTCGAAGTGCTTTGCATATCGGCCGCGTTTTAGTGCACCGTAATTGATCCCCAGCCCTCAATCTTGAGAATTTTCAGGAATAATGACTCAGATGGTTACTGGGCAACTCGCACAGCAACAACTCATACAGTGACAACTCACACAGTTTTTTCACAATTTTTTTTTTGAATTTTGGTTCTGGCAAAAATGTATACTTTCTTGTGTCTAGATTCTCTTTTGTCCCAAAGTAATTGTATCAATTTGAAAGATGGGTTTGAGAAAAAAAATTATACTTGTGTTTTCAATCTAGTCAAGGATAATTTTGTCCTCCTTTGTCCTAAATTGATTGTGTGCATTCATCATGTTCTATATTTTCAATACTTGTGTTTTCAATCTAGTCAAGGACAGTTCTGATGCATTCAATCATCCATTTTCTTTCTAGGAATTGCAATACAGCAATTTTCAAAGAGATGCTTGTGAAAGTATTAAAAAATTTAGAATGAACAGAATCCTGTTCCTTAAACAAATTTATCTTGCCATTTTTTATGTTCTTAAACCCCATTTTTTAAATGCATACAATCAATTTAGGGCAAAAGAGAATCTAGACACAAGAAAGGTATACATTTTTGCCAGAACCTAAATTTAAAACAAAACAAAAAATACGTGAAAAAAACTGTGTGAGTTGTTGCTGTGTGAGTTGTCGGGTAATTGACTCAGATAGAAGTCTCGATTTCGACAACTTCACCGGAGAGCACCTTTCAATGCATGTGCTATCAATGTCTTTCACTTAAATCGGTAACGATCCTCACTCTAGCTGAATCATACTTCGTGGAGCTGTAGCGAGCTCAGCGCTTCGGGTCTGTTAATCTCCAGAGATGCGGTCGGAATCGGAATGCGCTCGACGCATTCCACACTGGGTATAAAGGAGAGTGCATTCATAAGCCAGGTCTCATTCAGGAGTAAATAAGAAGAAGAAAAAAAACGTGACGAGGAAAATTCGCTTGATGCCTTTTCCGACACTGGCCCACGACGAGGTGTGGGGATTTTCCGCGAAAAACACCCCCTGCGCGAAGTGACACGGAAATCTGAGTAATTCGCGCCAACACGAATTGGCGCGCAAAAATACAAGAGGCGGCAATAAAACCCTCAAAGAGATAGCCCCAAAACCATTAAAGCGAAGACCAGTAAAACGACACCCCATATTGAGAAAGACAAATAGCCCGCCAGCCGGGCAAGGAGTTCGGAACCTTTTACGGCCAACATATGGCACAGATTTCCGCCCCTGCTCCGATTTCGCTGTCAACAAAACACTAAAAACTCTACAAGGCTCTCGAAGCCAACTGAAAATCCAAAAGACTCCCACGAATTCGAATTCTAAAGGAAGAAATTCGTTACGCACGAATTTCGTATCCAGAATAGAATATATGACCGTTTGCAGCTGCCTTCCGCCGGAACTGCGTATATACGCGATATAATCCCAAAGACTCCCACGAATTCGAATTCTAAAGGAAGAAATTCGTTACGCACGAATTTCGTATCCAGAATAGAATATATGACCGTTTGCAGCTGCCTTCCGCCGGAACTGCGTATATACGCGATACACGGCTCTCTAAAGAGAAAATGAGGTATATAAGGAGAAAAGTTGGGCAAGACTCGACACTAGCGCACCGAACCTTGACTGAACGCGACGTGTGTACTATCGGATCATTTTTTATCGTGAAACTGAAGATTCTTGTGAAAAGTGTTTTGTACAAATCTTCCGAAAGGAATCTTGTGTGAAAGAACAAAGCTAGCGCTTATCTTTTCGGCCGGTCGCGCACCGGCCAATTGCTGTTTATACTTGAATATATGACCGTTTGCAGCTGCCTTCCGCCGGAACTGCGTATATACGCGATACACGGCTCTCTAAAGAGAAAATGAGGTATATAAGGAGAAAAGTTGGGCAAGACTCGACACTAGCGCACCGAACCTTGACTGAACGCGACGTGTGTACTATCGGATCATTTTTTATCGTGAAAACTGAAGATTCTTGTGAAAAGTGTTTTGTACAAATCTTCCGAAAGGAATCTTGTGTGAAAGAACAAAGCTAGCGCTTATCTTTTCGGCCGGTCGCGCACCGGCCAATTGCTGTTTATACTTATTCAATTCTTCATCATCAAATTTACTCAACTTCTGTAGAAACACTTATATTCGAACCAATATACATATTTGAGCACATTCATCTAATCAAAAAATTCCCACAGCATCCAAACCCCCTCCAAAAATGGAGTACATTTGGAATTCAGAATAATATTATGGACTATTTTCAATAAAGAAACATCAAGCATTGTTAGTCACTGAGAAAGCTTAATTGAATACATCTCAAACCAGCTTATACATGATTCATAAAATGTTAGAAAGGCAACTTGAATTATTTAAAGTCAGGGAATGTCATTAGATGATTTTTCTTTTAAATTAAAAAAATGGTTGTTTGGATGAGTTTGGCAAACCTTCTTGAAATTTGAATATACTTCACTGAGTGTCTGAGAAATGGTTTGTGATAGTGTCAGTATTACCAGTGAAGCAGAAAATAAAAATACCAGTTTCCATATCATTATTATTTTTTTATTGAATGCGCACCTTTTTGAAGGCTTCTTGAAGCATTGTCTGCTGCCTCCTCCTGACATGTGAGTAAGCATTGAGCTGCCTTTGAGCCACAATGAGAGACCTCTTACCAGCTCTGGCCCCCATCTGCACAGTGATCTCTTTCAGCCTATGCATCATGCCCAGAATGTTGCCCTGCTTTTTCTCCAGCTCCTCAAGCAAGGAGTCATCTACAGGAGGCGACCTCTGTGCTTCAGCATCAGCAAAGGTCAACAGGTCCAACAAAACCTTTTGCTGGTGACACAGTTCTTCAAGCAACCTCATTTGTTCTTGCTCAAGTGCTGGGTGGTCTGCAGGCTTGGTCACCTTGGGTACCACAGATGTTTTTTGCTTGTCAAA